>ML439296.1:0-48917 GCA_005239525.1 Nicotiana knightiana
ACTTGATCCTAGACTGAATGAGCTCGATTAGTAGAGTAGTACACTACGGTCAAGACTATGGTGCATCTTTGTGTGGAACTAGCTTTTTAATTTGGTGAGGGCACATGATTCGAGGACGAGCAAATGTTTAAGTGTGGGGTGTTGATGTGTGGTTAGAATTCATGGTTTAATGAATTATGTGCCTTATATTTTATGTGCGTTACTGATAAAAATACACTTCGTTTGAGTATAATTGAGTCTATTTCATGTGTAGGTGAATTGGAGATGAAAGCCGAGCTAAATGGAGGCATAAACGTCAAAAATACGCGCAAGAGTCAAAAAGGATTGAACCGGGCCATGCCAGGCGTTTGGGGGGCGTTTGGGTTGTAAAGCCTGTCCTAGCCAGGCGTTAGCCAGGCGTTTGAGCTCTAATGCCAGCCCTGGCCAGGCGTTTGGCCTGTAACGCCTGGTCCCCGATCCAGCCCAGTCCGAGTTTGAAAAGCTTTAAGTGTTTCTCGGTTTGACTAGAAGTATCCTATACGTTTAGGGTTTGTCCCAAAATATATAAATAGACCCAAAAACACAAATTTGAAAGATTTGTGCCATTAGAGAGACAAGAAGCTTGTGGAATACTACTCAGCAAAGCAAAACATTGATTTTTACATCCTTTATTCATTACTCTGTAATTTAATTATGCAAGTTATTTTGGATTTGATTATTATGAGCATGAGTAGCTAATTTCTTTANCATGCCTATTATTCTGTATCTACTTGAGAGAGAGTGCATATTTAGGTAGTTGTTTGAACAACATCACTCCCGGAGTATAGACGAAAGTCATAACCGAGGGTTTAGAGGTGGGATTAGAAATAACGATACCTCGTATGCAATCTAAAGTGAACTGTAATGCAATCTAGCTAGCGTAACTTGAGATAGTGCGTCTAGTAAATTATCATAATTACTTGAGAGAGATTTATGGTAGCTAGAGTGTTCATGATTCATAGAGACAACTAATCAAACTATAGGAAGTAACCAAGAAAGAAGTTCACCGACGGGGGAAACAATAACCTTAGACCTTTATTCTAATTGTTTACACCGCATTGTTAGTTAATCTTTAGTTTATTAATTTTGTTCAGTAGAAGTAGTAAAACATTACCAATTGATATTCAAAATTCTGGAGAAACTTGATTAAGTAAAAGCTTCATATTCTGACGGCTTGCTTGATACGTTAATTCCTTATGGGATCGACTCTGGGCTTAATACCCCGGATTATATTTGCAACACCCACTTAGTCTTTTTATAATACATATTTGAGCGTGATCAAGCACGAAGGGTGATGCCGTGCAAGCTTGTGATTTCTGTTCTTTATTGATATTCTGGCCTTGTTGTTCTTTTCTTTATTTAAGATTTCTTATATGAAACTGTTATCTCCCCACAGCATGTTCCCCTTCCCTATTGATTGATTACTTCCTGTATTTCTTTTTCGTTGTATATATATATATACTCGAATTGCACGAGTTTACTTGGTAGTTTGATTCTAGACTCTTTACTACTTCGTTGAGGTTAGGCTAGGCTCTTACCAGTACACGGGGTCGGTTTTACTGATGCTACACCTGCATTTCTTTATGTTGTGCATATTACGTAGCTGAACCCCGAGGACATCATTAGTGGGAGTGTCTTTCAGCTTATCCTATAGGCGTCAAGGTATACCCGATGGCATTCGTGGGCCTTGGCGTCTCTCCCATTCCTATGTCTTCATTTCTGTCTTGTTTTCCTCTAGTTTCAGAGACAGTCATGTATTTCCTTTCAGACTTTGTATTTAGCACTCTATTAGACAGTTCGTGAGTTTGTGACCCTAGGTTTTGGGAAAATTTTGCGTCGATGTATTATGTTGTCTTTACTTAGTTTTGAAAATCATATTTATTTATTTCCGTTGTTAAGTTGTGAGTTGTTTGTAGCTTATTTTGTTAAACCAATGTTTTCATGCTAGTTTAACTATACACGTTGGCTTGTCTAGCGAGTTCAACGTTAGACGCCTTCACGGCCCAATGGTGGGATTTCGGGGCGTGACACAAATAGTCAAACAATCAACAACAACACACATACAATTTTCAGAAAATTGGGCTGCACATATATCACCTGCTTTCAATTCAAACCAACACCAAAATTGACAAGAACAAAATAAACAACAACACATTCAAGCTACTACATTAAGAACCAGCCGAAACCCAGCTTAAAAACCTTCCAAAATAGTCCCATACGTACAACACCTCAAATATACTTCCATCTTCTGGTTCAACATGTGTTCCTTGAACATCTAGGCTTGCTATCAACTAAAAATGTCTCAAAACAAGGAGAGGATTTAAGAACATACCTTATAGCACATAAATAACCAATTTTCAGAGCTTTCTTTGTGGCTATGCCTTCGTCAGTCAGCCACGAAGAGAGAAAGAGGCGAACTATCGACTAGTTCGGATTCCTAACACTTGAATCCACTAGTTTCATCTTTTCCACCTTTGATTTGGCTTTCTAACCCTAAGGATATATTTAGGAGGTTTATATAGATTTTTAGGTTTGATTTGGGTCAAAATTAAGGCTTGTAGACGAAGACCACAACTACATATAGCAAGATAATTCTAAATCGACCTTGTGGGTCCCAATGGGAGCTGCTTGTGCAGTCTCGCAAAAATACAAATATCTTTCTACTTTAATATTTTATCGACAAAAGGTTTAATGATTTCAAAACTTGGATCTTCAATTTATATAATGGATCGCCCCTAACTCTAATTATATTGGTAGAAAAATGCAGTGACATTAGACCTAAAGTTCAGTACCATTTATGAATGTAAACTAGTGATGACTTTTGTTTCACAACTCGCTTGACTTCAAATCATAACACATGACTATCATACGAGTAAAATACCCCATAAAATAACACTTCTTATTATGTTAAGCATCCTAATCTCACCCCAAAATTACGGGTTATAATATTTCCAATTTGCAGACTTTCGGAAAAATTTATTTTCTTAGATTCATTTGGCTTCTAAACCTTCCAACTGTCTTGGTACATGAAGTTCATGATTTTAAATATTTGTTACCTTGGAACCTCCAAGGTAACATGACTAACTTACTTTATGTACTTTTAAAGATGATCTCTTTTTCGATCTTACATCTATTGACTTACGACGTACTTTTACGTACAAAAATATAAGGTGTAATAAAAATATTATCTCACACATACATACATACATACATACATACATACATACATACATTTATGCATATGAATATAATTATATGTGTTGAGTTAGAGCACGATGGTACATCTTGCGCGGGTCGATACAATTTTGGCACCGTGAGTTACTTTGACATATTGAGACATATGAGCGAATTGATGATTGATTTCTAAGATACTGAGTAAACTGGCCTGATCGGGTCACATGCGGCAAAAATTTTATAGTTGGATCAGGTTGCACACTATAGCAGTATTATATTGGATCAGGTTGCACATCACAATGGTAGCACTTGGATATGGATCCATACCTCCAGAGTTAGGTGATCACCCATATTATCTTGGGTGCTGTAAGCACAGGCATATAAAATCATGCTTAGTGAGGGGTGTTTATGCTAGGAACCCGTAAAGTACTTAGAGTGCTTGTTGTGAGGGGCACTTATGCCAGACACATGGGGTGTGGTGAGTCATTTTTATTGAAATTTATTCTGTGGAAAGATTGAGTCTTGAGCATGAATTGACATTATGTAAGAGCATTCATATAAAATTTTGTTTGAAAATTGAAGTGCATAGATGTTACATTTATATAAAAGTATTCATGTAAATGTTGCTTGGTGCATATCCTCTTTGTATGAGGATTTGGAGCATTTTTATATGCTTTTAACTGGGTTTATGTGGAAAAACATGCTTATTTACTTCTTCATGATTTTGCACCTTTTATTATTGATATCCAAATTTCCTTGACTATTTTTTGGATATTGCTCTATTATTGTATTTGTTTATGAGTTGCACAAGTTTTATAAAGTGAATATCTTTTTACTAAACTTCTCCACTACTTCGTTGAAATTAGTATTGATATTTATAAAGTACATGAGATCGATTGGACTTATAATACACTTTTTCACCTTGTGTGTAAAATTTGGAGCTGAGCCATTGTGAAAGATGCAGACTAGCATAAGATGTACTATCATTCTAGTTGCAATATATTATTTTATTCATGGTAGTTTAGGGGTTGTATATCTGTTAATATACATTCTAAACATATGATATATCTTCCTCACATGTCATACATCCTAATCTTAGTCGATCATGACTTGTAATATCAATTCAAATAATTGTATTAATTTTTTCATTCTTATTTTATTGTTTATATGATGAGCTTCAATTCGAGTTGTGATATATGTTAGTTGGCTTACCTAGCTGGTTATATTAAGGTGCCATCGTGTCTTGGTGAAATTTAGATCATAACACTTGGGACTTATCTGATTTGTTAAAGGCTAGCAAGTGAATATTTAAGAAGAAATTAAGAGCTGATGGTGAAATTGAGAAATGGAAGGTTAGACTTGTTATTAAGAGTTTTAACCAAAGAAAGGCATTGACTACATTAATATTTATTCTCTTAAGACTAAGATAGCTACTCTAAGAACTCTTGTTGCTTTAGTTGCTATTCATAATTTAGTGATACATCAAATGAATATCAAATAGATTTTCTAAATGATGATTAAAGTCAAAAGATCTATATGGCTCAACCTAAGAAATTTGTGATCCCAAGACAAGAGAATAAAGTGTGCAAACTTAGAAAGTCCTTGTATGGACTAAGGTAGGAACCTAAGAAGCGGTATTAAAAATTTAATAGCAAATTAGTAGATATTTAATTTTTTATTAACGCATCTGATACTTGTGTTTATTCCAAAATAGTAGGATCAGATTGTGTGATTATATATCTGTATATGGATGACGTGTTAATTTTTTACCCTAATCTGGATGTTGTTAATGAGACTAAGAAATTTCTTTTCTCTAATTTTAAAATAAAATACATTGGAGAAGCAGGTATCATTTTAGGGATTAAAACCAAAATAACTATCAGTGACTTTTCAATGTATCTATCTTGTTATATTGAAAAATAAATAAAAAGTTTTGATTATTTTGATGTAGCTACTGTGAGAACTCCCTATGATCCTAGCATATACGTAAGAAAGGATAAAGAGACTAGCATCTCTCAAGGAGAATATGCTAGATAATAAGAAATGTAACATTTCTCATTATTTTCTAAAGTACTTGATAGGCATTATGGATTGGTGTTTAAATTTTCCACAATTTCATGTTATTTTAGAAGGATTTTGTGATGCAATTGGATAACTGACGATAATGAAATAAGTTCCTCTACTGCCTATAGGTTTTCTTTGGGTGTAGGTGCCATCTCGTTAAAGTATTGCAAAAAGTCTTACATAACATGTTTTACCATGGAACTTTAATTTATTGCTCTTACATTAGCAGCGAAAGAAGTCGAGTGGCTAAGAAACTTATTTGGAAGATTATGCCATTATGGGGAAGATAAGTTTCACTAGTTTTATTATGTTGTGACTCACAAGCAGCAACTGGAATTGACAATAACGGTGTGAACAATGGAAAAAGACATCTATATTAGATATGGTGCGGTAAAATAGTTGACAAAATATCATATTATTTCCTTGGAATATATTAGATTCGAGAAAAACTTGACAGATCCTTTGACCAAAGATTTAGCAAGGAGAGTTATCCCTGAAATGCCCAGGGGGATGGGGCTAAAGCTCATGGATTATGTTAATATGGTAGATACTCATTTATGGTCAGACAAAGTTATGCCAGCCCTCAATATGCGCAGCATTTTCTATCCCTATCCTGTGTGGTAATGTAATGATTCGGTTGGTTGTTTTATTTATTTGATCCTCATTCCCATATTTGATGATCCCCGTATATATATTTGTTGTTATTTGACTAGCAGGGATGGTCAAGAAGGTTTTGGGATGAATTAGAGCACTTAGTTCTATGGGTGGAAGCTTACGTTATAAGAATTCCCAGACTTGAATTTTAGGTAAATGACCTCGAAAGAGTATTTGATGGTTCAATTAGGTTTATATGGTGCTTTTGGAAATAGGCATATGTCCAAAATTTGATTTAGAGGTTCCTAGGTTGATTTTGCTCTAAATAGTAAATGTTGGAAATTTGAAGGTTTGGAAAGTTCGTAGGATTGACTCGAAGATGAATTTGAGGCTATCGGGGTCGGATTGTAGTTCCTAGACATGAAATATATTCATTAAGTTATTTGAGACCTGTGTATAAAATTTGGAGTTATTTCGAGCTGCTTAGACGTGGTTCGGAATGAGTTTTAAAAGTTTGAAAGTTGACTAGTTCATTGAGCTTGAATTGAGGTGCGATTTATTGTTTTGATATAACTTTGTATGATTTTAAAACCTTGAGTAGGTCAATTTCATTTTTTCAGACTTGTTGGTATGTTTAGACGGGATCCCGAGGGGCTTGGGAGTGTTTCGGGTGGATTTTGGATCATTCCAACATAGCTGGATAGTTGAAGTCTGTTGGTATCTAGTGTGCTTCGCGATCGCGGAGCACGTCTCACGATCGCAAAGGCTTATTTGGGATAGTGGCGATTTGTTCGTTGCATTCGCGATTGGTGTGTCGCGTTCACAAAGATTTTTGAGCAGTGGCTTTCGTGTTCTCGACTAAGGCATCGTGTTCGCATAGAGTAAGGTAGGTTTGGGGTTGGTCAGGCATTTCGTCTTCGTGTTCTCGAGTGGTAAATCGTGTTCGTGTAGGCCAATGGATCTTTGTTCATCGCTTCGCAGGCTGGGCACCACACTTGCGAATGGTTAATTAATTCTAGAGCTGGTTTGTGCTTTGCAAACATGAGGCTTGGGTTGCGTTCGTGAAAGGTATCACTGGGAAGAATTATAAGTTGTCTAGTTTCGGGACTTAGACCTAGTATTTCATATTTTGAGTCCTGGGCTTGGAGATTTGTGATATTTGAAGGGGTTTTTCATATAAGGCAAAAGGGTAAGTGATTTGTACTTGATTTTAACATTATACTTTATTTACCCATGGATTATTACATATGGATTGTAGGAATGGAAGGAGAACTTTGTAGAATTTGGTTATGGTATTGAAGAGTAAAAAATGGAGATTTCAATCCCGATTCGGAGTCAAATTTGGATAAAACTTATATATATAGACTCGTTCTCGAATGGTAGTTCAGAATTTGTAACTTTTGTCAACTTTTAACTTTTTGCAATTTATTAATGATTGGAGATTTACTACTTGGAATCCATTTCTATATATGCATTTAATGTAATTGAGTTATTTTTTACTAGATTCGAGCTATTTGGAGGTCGATTCACGTGGAAAAGACTTTTTGGAGTATTCATTCATGCGTTTTGAGCTAAGTAACTTGTCTAAACTTAGTTTAAGGGTAATTTCCCTGTTCGCTATGATATTTATGATATATTGGAGGTGACGCACTTGCTAGGTGACAGGCGTACGTGCGTACACTGGTGTTGTTCATGATCCAGGTAGATCTTAGGCTATTATGTGCCTTATTTTGCTATCATGCCCTATGATTTCCATATTTTCTATGCTTGTATGACTACTTGAGCTATTATTCATTCTAGAATTCTTGTCTAAGCTATGTGCTTTTCTGTTTGATATATGATAAGCTATTATTGATATATTGAGCTCTTTGCCTTGATTGTAGTCATATTCTAAGTCATGATATTACACCCCCGTATTGTATATATTTCTTTATGTATTCCTTATATATTATATCACATGTTGTTTATGCTCTTATATGTGTGACATAATTTGAGCCGAGTATTGTGAGATGTGAATATTTTACACTTGAGCGGTTAATGACTAAGTTTGAACCATAGAGTTGATTTGGTATTGTTTATGAAGTGACACATATGCCTGACTCCATATTGGACTGAGTTTATTGATTGTAAGGTGACGCGTGCACCAGGACCTATATTGGGATAAGTGATATTGATTGTTGGCTTATATCTCATCAGCTCTTGGGAAAGGACACGTCCCTTCAGAGTACGGTATTAACCCTGGGCACATGCACAGGGTCATATACGGGCTTCGGTGAGGGTCTTGTGTTAGGCACCCATACAGTGCTGGGTGTTGTTGTGTGGGATTGAAGGAAAATTTTGCCAGACACTATACATGTGCTGAGATTCGATATACTTGATGAATTAACTATGATACTGTTGATTTTGACATGTATAATTGTCATGCAGATACCGGATTGTGTTCTTCTCTCATGTTTATAGGTACTTGATGCCTTTATTTAATGTGTTGAACTTGGAAACATAGTTAAATTATTAAAACCATATTTATATGATATATGTGTAATAATATATGTCTTAACAAATTTTCATGAAAAGTATGCTTATTTCTTCTCTAACGTCAAAAGGTCGAACTTGATATTATTTAATCTATCTCTCCTTGTGCTGTTATTATATTATTATTATTTTTATTTGATATTGGTATTAAATATTAGACATTGTCAAGATCGTCACTATTTTTAGTCCGAGGTTACGCTTGTCAATTATTTAGTATATGGAGTCGGTTATACTCATATTATACTCTATACTTTATGTGAAGATCCTGGTGTTGTTGAGAGGGGTGACTGCTAGAGTGTGACATCGGTATCAACTTTGAATGATTTTTGAGGCAATTGTTGTTCCCTTCAAACCTTGAAGTCCCGTTTCTCTTAGTTTATCTTATTGGCGTTCTATCTGTTAGAAAATTATGTACTTTGGAATTAGATTTTGTATTTAAATTTTGGAGCGCTTATATACTCGTTCACACCATATGATCATGGGATTGTATTATTGATAATGAATTCAGTTATTTATGATTATGCCATTGTTGAGACTATTTATTTCTGTTATTTAATTTTGTTCTTGCTTATTGAATATTAACTTGCCTAACAAGTAATGTTAGACGTTGCCACGGCTTTGGTGGGATTTGGGGTCATGACAAGTAGTGCGTTATAAGGTTGACATTATTTTACTCTCACTGATTCTATAGACTTAAGGTAATTTATATGTAGATAAACATGATGGAATTACCTACATGCATATAAAGGTGTTTTCGTTTTATGAAAGACTTGGGACGCCTTTCTCGAGCGCTCGTGAGACCTGAGGAGTATGCATAACCATAATAGAACATTAATGAGTATTGTGGAGTTTGCGTAAAATTAAATAAGGATATAATATGTGTCGTTGGGGTCTCAACTGAAGTCTACTCAATGCAAGAGCACGTCACTTTGTGGATGTTGGTTGATGCATCACTTCACTACCTGTCAATTCAAATCGAAGATATTGGCGCTTACGTATATATTCCTTCCTCTACCCATACTTGTTTCTATTATAATCATTTCTTTTGGATTAGTGGGGAGTTGTTTGTATTATTACCAAAAGCTGGTAATAAAAAGTCAAAGATTCTTTTGTGGGTCTTTTTTTCTTGCTTGGTTGTCTTATTTGAAAGAAAAGCATCACATATGGATTAGGAAGAACTCTTTTTTCCTCTTTATATTGATTTATTCTTTATTTGTCTTGTATAGAGCTAGTAAAAAAGAGTGATCTTGCACACATGAGAAATTGAGCTGGAAAGCAAAATTGGTCGATTTGTCCCTCTTTCCCGGCTATTTTTTGCGTGCTATTCCTTACGCCTGAGAAAGAACCTCTACATAGATTCATTTCAAGTCTCGAGTTCTTGTTTAGGATTCTCATATATAAAGTTCGAACTAGAGCTTTGATGTAATTCAAATTGACAAGCAATAGTGACAGCATAATAAATATCCGGAGGACAGAACAAAATCTTCAATTCCCCCCTCTTCCGCACACGAGATATATATAAGGCCCAATTAAAATCTAATTTGGCTAACATTAGTTTGGACATTTTGAGCCTACCAGAAATATGTTTATATATATGCTTACCACACTACATCTAGGTTCATTTTCCTTGAATAAATTTTACAACAGTTGAGGTTTAATTTTTAACAGCTGAGTTTATTGCGACATATTAGTTACCTTATTAATCTCATCTTCGGTAATAGTCCAGCAGTTGGTATATATAAGCATTCCTCTTTGGATTACCAGCATACTCTCTAAAGTTGTTCTTATCAATTCTATTTTTCTAGGCAATTTTATTTATGAAAATCTCAAAGTTTCAGTCACAAGTGCACGTGCTTGAAAGAGTTGCGGAACCTTAGGGACGATGGGACGATCGATTCTAACGATTTACACCCTAATCAGATCGAAATCACTTTCAAAGCAGTGACTTATGCTACGACGGAGCGTTAATTCTTATTTTCCTTATGCTTGTCAATATTGTCATCTATTTTACCAACAATTTTCTGCCATTTGATATGAGATATTTTCTTTTAGGAAAAATTACTATAATTACTAGTTTAAGACAACCAAACAATAAAAAATGATAAAGAAAAATATTGGGGGCAAATATATTTCACGAATAGGGATGGTAATGGGGCGGCATGGGTACAGGAAGGGGCGGATTTGATCTTATAAGAATAACCTTGTTGACTGTTGTATCATAAGACAATAGAAAATTCACCTTCAAATAAATAAAGAGTTGGGTCCTATCATACCACAAATCTAAGAAACTGGAGAAAAAATTCAATATTACTTGTGCTAGTTCATTTATTTCGTACAAATGAAAGAGGAAAAAGAATTTACTCAGCTAGGTGGGGTTGGGCGGGGCTGGAAATAGAAAATTTTGTTATGCAGGGCGGACGGGGTGGATTGAAGTCTTTGCGGGTTAAGGATAAACCCGTACCGCAACGGCCTGGCCCCGCCCCATTGCCATCTCTATACGCGATACCAAATACGTGTGTATATATTCGAAACCGGGTTCGTCTATTGTATGGCTAGTCAAGACTTAAAAACGAAATTGAAGCTCGACCCCAGGTTATATTGAACCAAGGCGTGAAATTAAATCGTTGAGCTTATAACTCCGAGATCGAACAGGATCGAGGAAAATTTATCGAGCCTAATGACGGAAGGCTGAAATATCCGCGATCAGTTGGAGATCATGGCGAAAATCTCGGCATGTATCATGGAGAGGGGGATTAATTATCAAATCATGAGATTTTTTAACATATATAGAATTATAATAGGATTATGGCTCCCCTACTATATAAAGGGAGGCCTGATCATTTGGACATTATAACACGCATCAAAGACACAATATATTGATCATTTCTAGTTATCTTGTTAATCTATTATGTCGTCGATTAAGGCATTTCTTGACTCGAGGTTGACCAACCTTCAAGGCTAAGACTGTTCTTTTTTTTAAAAGCAAATATACTACTAGGCATGCTGCCTAGTGACTAATATATAAATAAAATCCCAAAATGGATCCAAAGCTTACAAGATGTCCAAACCAAAATAGAAGTTGCATGAAGCTACTAGCTACTAAAAATAAAGAAAATCTAAAATCTAATGAACTAGCTATTACAACATAATAAGCTAAGTGCTTCCTTCTCCCCTCAGTGTATGTGAATCCAATTGCCAGTGGAAAATACAAAGTAGCACCTATCAAGCTCTCACCAGGCGCCAGGGTATACTGTCCATAGGCTAAAATGAATTCCAAACATCTCCAGCACAGAGTTGAAGCCACCAGCATAGTCTTCCAAGTGTAGCTACTATATGAACTCCATATGCAGTGAACTAAGTTTTTTCAATTATTAATCATGTGCTCACTCATCAAACTTAACATGTACAAGAGTCTGGCTTTAGGCAGGCTTTGCAAGGCAAAAGCCAGGTTTGGCTTGGCTTTAGGCAGGCTTTGCAAGGCAAAAGCTAAGCTTGAGCTGGCTTTAGGCAAGCTTGGCAAGGCAAAAGCCAGGCTTGAGATGACTTTAAGCAGGCTTTGCAAGGCAAAATCCAGGCGTGAGCTGGCTTTAGGAAGGCTTTGCAAGGAAAAAGCCAGGCGTGAGCTGGCTTTACGCAGACTTTGCAAGGCAAAATCCAGGCTTCGTAATTGTGCCTTTTTTTGTTCTTGTAAGCTCATATCTTTCCATGCTATAACCTTTAGTGTATAAATCATTCTAAACATTGGTAAACATCCTTAGATTGAGCATGAAATCATTCTAATACCACTGAGAAATGATTCACCATTCTCCAGAAATACCACATGACAGGGTCAACATTTTGCTTAGCATATGGCCATATTAGAAGTATGATAAATTGTACCATCCAACACATGCTTATCGCATTGTTCATGAACACTATCAAAGCACCCCCAAAATGAGCATGCGACCATGCTAATACCAATGGAAACTACCTTAATAACATATAGAATGGGACAAAGAAACATGCAGGTTTTTGCAGAGTCCAATCATGTGAAGCCATTAGTCTGGGGTTCTTCTCTTTGCTATCCTAACCCTAAGGTTAGTTATTTAATATTTTTCTAGATTGATAAACCTCCTCCCTACAATAGACAGTTCAGACTCAGATGTACCTGTAAAAGAAAACACAATGTCAGCTATACAATCTGCCACTAAGTTGCCTTCTCTGAACACATGTTGAAAGATCACATTGAATTTTCCCTTCATCTCTATAATTTTATTCACATCATTTGCAATTACCCAAGGAGGATCCCATTCCCCTTCTATCACTTTTTTCATCACTAATGAATCAGTCTCCAATATGAAAGGGTGAAGATCATGCTCCATACAGTATTCCAACCCTTGAAAAATAGCCTTAACTTCAGCCACCACATTAGTTGTCACCTCAGGTCTACAGCCCTAGCATACACCACATCACCTTCATCATCCCTCACATAAAAGCCTAAGGAGCTAGGACAAGGTTTTTCTTTTGAGGCTCTATCAGTATTGCATTTGTACCAACTATGTAAAGGAAGATTCCATGTTACTCTTGTAGTGATCAATATAGATTTATATCCTTCAAAATATCGAATTATGTCTGACTAGAACAATGGAATATTAGGCATCCAAGCATATCTCACCCTTTCCAGTTGATGCAATGTCCTATTGATATCATGACTCACCCTACTTATGGACATTGAACCCCAATATTTACCTGCATTTCTTCTCTTCCAAAGTTCCCAAGTGATGATAGTTGGTAATGCTTGAAACAATGGCTTTAACTTTGGACAACATTGAGCATACCACCAATGCCTTATGACCTTCTTCAATTGAATCAATGGCGTAGTAATTCCAGCAGCCCCCATGAACAAGTTCCATACCTTAGAGGCAGTAGGACTTGTGACAAATATATTCTAAATAGATTCCTCTTGGGGCTGCTGACAACACCAACACCTATACATCACCATTTTCCCTTCCCTCCTCCACATGTCATCAGTGGCTTTTTTCTGCCTCCACAATCTCTACAAGAAGAATTATGTCTTGAATGGTAATCCTTTAATCCACATTAACTTGAATTCCTGATTAGGATCATCCCCATGCCTTGATATTTTCCAAGCACTACTAACACTGAAATTGCTTGAAGGAGTTGGCATCCAGTATGGCCTGTCCCAATATCCTTCACTTCCTTCATAATGCACATTTAGCCTTATATGTTCTGCAATTTCCTTATTGAAAGTTTAATCTAGAAGCTGATCATCCCATGCTTCACCTTGCCATAGTTCTGGCACTTCCTGAAGATCTTCATTGATTGAAAAGTCTTCAGGAAATACGTAATAAAGTGGACCCAATCCAGTCCAATTTTCATGCAAAATATTAGTTGTTCCACTCTTCAATTCCCATAGGATCTCATGTTCTACTTCTTCCCTAGCATTCAGCATTTGTCTCCAAACATGAGACTCTCTTCTAAACTGCACCATCGTTGGTATCTCCTTCTTGCAATACTTATTCCACATGAAATTAGACCACAAATATTTTGTGGTCCTAAACCTCCACCATAGTTTAGCAAACAGTGCCCTTGACACATCATGTAAGGACCTAAAACATGGCCCAAGGAAGGCAAATATTTTTTCATGAAGCCCAATGTTTGCTTCTCCCTTCTTCCTTTGCGCTCCAAAATAACATAGAAAAAATCTTATGAAGATGCTCCGGGACATTTTTTCGGTGGATCAAGGACTAATAATATGTGGACTGGCATACTTTGCAACACACTAGAAATGAGTGTTGCCTTTCATCCAAATGACAACAGCTTTCCTTTCCATGAATGCAATTTAGCCTTTACCTTCTTGATAAGATCCTCATAATAGTCATTCCTCATTCTAGTGTAAAAAATAGGACACCCTACATATGTGAAGGGGAATTTACCTCTTGCAAATCCTGTAATAGCTCCAACTGCCTAAAATATCTGTTAGCAATCTCTGAATGCATGTAGTATGAACTCTTATCTTTGTTGATCATCTGCCATAATTTTGCTCAAGGATGGAGGATGAGAAAAAGAAAAGACTATAGTATCATCAGCATATGCCAAGTGGTTTAAAGGATCGGACCACTTAGTCATTCCAAATCCCACAAATGACTTGTCTTCAGAGAGCTTATTCAAAGACCTGGAAAGTACCTCGGCTGACAGAATGAACAATGTTGGAGATAGGGGATCCCCTTTCTTCACACCTCTTGTAGACTTAAAGAACCCTAAGGACTGCCCATTCACCAATATTGAGTACCAGTTATTTGACACCAAGTTCCACACCATATTGATGATATGCTCAGAAAATCCCTTCTTCCTTAACACATGTAATAAGTACTTCCACGAAACACTATCATAGGCGTTAGCCATATCAAGCTTTATTACCGCATTAGCTGGGTTTCCCCTTAACCTTATGTCAGTGACAATTTCTTGAGTCAATAAGATGTTCTCAAATATACTCATACCCTTCACAAATCCGGATTGATTAGGAGATATTAGAGAAGGAAAAAAACTCTCAAATCTATCATGTAACACCCTAGACAAGACCTTGTTAGTGAAGTTGCTCAACCTAATAGGTCTTAAGTCAGAAAAGGTCTCAACTCTAGGTTTCTTAGGCAGAAACACTAGATTGGTGTGAGTGATGGATTAAAGCAGTGCAACTCCTCCATAGAAGTGTATCACTATGTTGTGTATATCAACACCAATAACATCCCAGCATGTTTGATTAAACATGCCAGTAAATCCATCAGGACCACTAGCACTCTCCTGACTAAGCTCAAAAATTGTTGTCCTTACCTCTTCAATTGTTGGCAATCTGCTAAGTTCAAAATTTTGTTCCATAGTGACCATCAAAGGTAAATTATTGAGCAAGAAAAAGACAGAAGCATCACCTTCATTTGTGAACTAATTTTGATATAAGTCCACTGCAGCTGTGGCCAATTGCTCCTGGTCTTCAATCCATACCCCACTACCACTTTTGATCCTCTTCAGTTGCAATTTATTTATTTTTCCATTGACATGATTGTGAAAGAAACTTGTATTCCTATCTCCTTCAGCAAACCAAGTCATCCCAGCTTTTTGCTTCTAATACTGCTCCTCAATACTCAAGTATTTCTTTAATTCAGATTGAGCCTTTTGAAGCACAATCATGTTCTCAATTGTAGGCTCTTCTTCAAACAACATCTCTTTCACCCTAACAATGTCCTCCAAAATAGCCAACTGCTTGAAGATATCACTAAATGTTTCCCTACTCCATTTTGACAGTGATGTGACCCTCTTGAGCTTCTGCTTGAACATCAAAAATGGATCCTCTATGAAATCAGCTTCCCACTTCTTCCTCTCCACACCCATAAATGTAGCATGCTTAGTCCAAAAGTTCAATAACCTGAAAGGCTTCAAAACATTGGTGGTCTGCCACCCGCATGTCATTAGAAATTATGCATGATCTGATCTAGTTCCGATTAGATGTTCAACTTCAATAGTTGGCAACATGTTCTGAAATGGAAAATTCACAAAGATCATATACAATCTCTTGAATATACACACAGCATTGGGTCTCCCATACCATCATGTAAATGGACTTCCTTTATATCCTTGCTCAAACAAACCACAAGAGTTTACACAAAATGCAAAATCCTCATATCCAGGAGGGTGTACTGGAAATCCTCCTATTTTCTCATCTTCCTGCAATATCACATTGAAATCCCCTCCTACCAACTATGGCAATTTCATATCACTTGCTAAGTAATACAAATGATCCCATAATTCCAACATCTCCATTGCTGAACAATTTGCATAAACAAATGTCATCATCATGTGCTGCCCCAGGTCATGGTGAAACACTCTCACAGTCACCTGTTGCTCAGTATCCTCCACTAATTCCCATTCCACCACTGCATCAAAGAACAACCATATTTGCCCATTAATATTTGCATAAGCAGTCTCCATATTCAACCTCCTTCTATATCTATCAATGAATCTCTTATTTAGAAAAGGCTCCATCAATGCAACTACACAAAAACTATGCTCCCTATTCATGTTGATCACCCTAGGAAAGGCCTGTTGTGTATTCACCTACCTTATGTTCCATATTAATATTTTGATCACCATCATTTAGATAGAGAAGCTTCCATATTGGGCATTATTCTTGAAGGTTGTGGTGGCTCTTTATTCTGATTCTTCTTAGTTTTCTTACCTCCTTTAGCACTAGCTATGGGTGATAAATCTTCCTTCCTCTCCACTTGTTTGAAGTTTTCTATTGTTGATTCATCATCTATTTCATCCTCCATTGGATTTTGTCTCATTAAGTCTTCATCAATTGGTGCCACATTGTGTGTAACTAAATCATGTAAATGATGTAGAGGAGTCTTCAGTGGAACACTAAGTTGCAGCTGCGTAATTTGATCAGTTCCTAAATCCATAGGCACTTCCTCTATTTCCCCAGTTGCTTTTGGAACAATTGCCCGCTCATCAGCCTGTTCATACCCCTTTCTATCCTCCAGAAAAGAAACATCTGCATGCTTCAGTTTGAATTGCAGCTCATAGAAACTGCCTAGCCCCGGAGTTACTGTATCAGTCTACTTTGAATGCACTG
Source organism: Nicotiana knightiana (assembly GCA_005239525.1). Taxonomy (NCBI): domain Eukaryota; kingdom Viridiplantae; phylum Streptophyta; class Magnoliopsida; order Solanales; family Solanaceae; genus Nicotiana; species Nicotiana knightiana. Next base: position 17,012 of record ML439296.1, read on the forward strand.
TTCTATTGCGATCACTACCTTTCCCATTGCCTAAAATTTGGTCTGGCTCCACTATATCATCCCTAACCTTCCCATTATTATCTCTATCAAGTTTGTTATCCGATGCATACACCAAAACACCATCTACATAAGCAAAAATCTCTCCAGTTGCACTAAGGTTAGGGTTTACTGTGACTGCCTCATTGGGAGCACCTGGATTTAGGCCTGGCGTCGCTAGCCTAACACCTGGGGAGCCTGGATTTAGGCTTGGGGAGCTTGGCTTTAGGCTTTGCTTCATTAGCCTAACGCCTGGTGAGCCTGGCTTTAGGCCTGGCGTCGCCAGCCTATCGCCAGCTGATCTTGGCATTTTGTCCTTATTCACCTTATCTTTTGTTGTCTTTGTTGTGCCCAGATGATCATCCTCAACCTCAACTACATCACTCCATAAGACCTTTGTAGAGTTTACCGCATCAAGCTCCTCAATCTGCCCAAAATCTGCAAATGTTTGAGATGGAATCTCATGATAAGATTGGTTTGTTGTCAAATTGTGTTATTTTAGCTCCTCTTTTCTAGTCCCAAATCTTCTATGAACCTAGTCGATTGTGAATTCCTTATTAGCCCTTTCATTAGTATGTTGATCACTAGGAACACTAGAATTAGCCTTAGCTAATTCTTGATCATCTTTACAAAATGAAGACTGAATCCCAGAAGTAATTGGGTTACCATTATGCTCATTTTCCACCACCTTCTCTACTGCTTCCTTCTTCACACGCTTAAGTTCCTGTTGAGTATTGACTTCTTTTTCTATCTCCTGGCCCTTCTTATCTTGGTTTTCCCCATGTTCCTTCTTCCTATCATTGCTATGATCTTCACCTTTACCTTCAGTAATTTGTAAAGTAGGCTAATGAACTTCCTCAACCTCTAGTGCATCAAACTTGTCCTTGGTTGTAACTTCCTCAACTTTGACCTTCCCTTTACCCTTGTCAGCTTCCTTTCCTTGTTTGTTATCAACAATGTGACCCCTATTATCTCGTTGGTATTTGTTCTTCCTTGATTGCATCCATTCCTGCTTGGCATGATTCGTAGTAGACTTACCAACCACCTTTCCACTAGTTAGGACCTTTGTTGAATTTGCAGCAGTCCCAATTGCATCTGAACTCACCACAAATGCCTTCTCCTTGCTTTGTTCCTCAACCCCTTCTTCAAATCTCTTGTGTAATTCAAGATGAATTACCCAGGTTTGCCTCACTATGCCCTATTTTTTTCAAGTCTTGCAATATTCTGGCATATAATCATACTTAAACCTTATCCACTTGAACTCTTCTGGCACCGATTCATCAGCCTCTTCCACAATCTTAATACGATGAGGGAATTTACCTAACAAGTTAACTTCCACCTTCACCTTAGCACAACTAGGTCTAGTCCCATTTTGAGTAGCTAGGTCCACATGTAATGGATTACCAACTGCACGAGCTAATGATAATACACATTCCTTACCAAAGAAATTAGGAGGCAGTTATGGAAAGCTAATCCAGGCTATGGCAATGGGAGTCTCTTCATCAAGTATCCCCCATGGATTCCATTTTGCACAATGCATCTGCCATATGTCTGAATGAGCTTTTAAATGAAAATCTGGCTTTGAAAGAAGATGAACATAGTCCTCCAATAACGGCAGCCTAATCAACACATGACTATCTTCAATTAAACCAACCGAACAATGGCATTTAATCTTACATTGAATTGGAATTACTTTACGTAATTCATTAATAACAGGCTTCCCATACGAAAATTTCCCATGAACTTCAAGTTGAAACCCTTGTTTTACAATAGATTGCTTTACTTCTTATTTCTTCCACTTCACAATTGGTTCTCTGTGAAGGAACTCAACTTGATTCAATGGTAATGTAGCTAGGGTTTGCAAGGGGACATTAATGGTTGTCGGTTTTAAGATTTTTGTGTAATCCATGGGTTGGGGATTGTTTTTTGTGGTTGTAGATGGTTGGGCGACAGTTGGTGGAGATTGGGGAGGCAGCGCAGCCACTGGGGATGGCTGGCCGCGGGCCGTGGATGCGATGGAAGGGTCGCCGGTTGAGTTTAGGGTTTAGGAGAGAGAAGATATTTTGGTTCTGAATAGCCTAAGACTGTTCAATTTGCGTGGTTTGTATTTATTTTCTTGTCATTAATTTCAGTATTATTCTGTTCTTCCAATTTGTATCAAGTTATATCACATATCCTAATAACCGCTTATAAATTCAATTGTTATCCGATTTTAGGGTAAATAGTTTGGCAACCACCGTGGGGTTGAGGATAATAGTAATTATCTGTTGCAAAATCTCTATAACACACACTGCTTTACCCTTGCATTTTGAAGTGTCTTGGATTCTAGGATAAAATACAAAATTGTCAAATCCTCATTCAGCACCTCTGCACGTTGACAATGAGTCCAGTCACCAAGATGAAAATAACAACATATCACCCTGTAATGAAATACCACCTGCTGATCCCGCTGGAATTCTGATCATAGATTCGATTGATGATAATTCACATGTGTCTATCGATGCAAACTTGCCCACTTACCTCGAAAATAGCTTTCGTGGTGGAGCCCGATCGGCAACTCGAAACACACAAAACGTTGAAGGGGACGTGATCAGTCTACGAGTGATCTTAGAAATGCTGTAGGCACAACATGTGGAAATAGCCAGTTACAAAACCAAAACCGTGCACGAAGTAGGGTTGAGCCCGATCCTCCCTGGGAAGCCATCCGCAAGGATCAACCGGTCACAGAAAGGTCAAACAAAAATGAATCGAGGGCTAACCCCGAGATTATAAAGAAGCTCTAGGAATTGATGAAACAGATTGAATTAGGGGAGAAGAAAATCAAGGCCAATGATTAAAATGGTGGAAACCTACAATTCCAGGGTAGATCAAATACCAGAAGCACCGCCGATATTGAAAGGCCTGGATACCAAGACGTTCGTGCAAAAATCCTTTCGCCCGAGCGCGGCTCAAAAATCGATCCCCAAGAAGTTCTGCATGCCTAAGATTCCTAAGTACAATGGAACAACTGATCCGAACAAACATGTCGCCTTTTACACATGTTCCATCAAAGGAAATGATCTAGAGGATGATGAAAACGAATTTGTCTTATTAAAAAATTCAGAGAGACACTTTCAAAAGGAGCCATGATATGGTATCACAATTTACCACCTAATTCTATTTTCTCTTTTCCTATGTTTGCAGATTCTTTCGTAAAAGCACACATCGGAGCCATCAAGGTCGAAACCATGAAGTCGGACCTTTTCAAGATAAGGCAAAAAGAAAATGAAATGCAGAGAATTCATATCTCAGTTCCAAATGGACCCAAGGGCTCAATGTTCGTAGCTCTGTGGATTCACAGCAGTTGAAAAAGAATCTGATAGGATATCCAACTATTACTTGAGTCAATGTGCATAATCGGTATGAATCAATAGAGATATTTATCAGAAACCGAGGTCAAACAGAGATAGGTATCAGCCATGTAACGGGATCGAAGAGGCAACGGGTCTGGGTAAAATTCCATGAGAAATTAAAGGAGAAATGATCGAGGTCAGAAAAACAGGGGACTTATGACCAAAAATAGTTTCGACAGGCCCACCGGGTGTAAAAACGCAACAAGGCTATTGGAATACAACTTTAATGTTGATGTTGTCGGCATTGTATCAGCTATCAGACGTATCAAAGATACCAAATGACCTTGACCTCTACAGACAGATCCAACCCAAAGGGATCCTAACCATATATTCAAGTATCATGGTACTCACGTTCACAGAACCGAAGATTGTCGACAGTTGAGAAAGGAAGTAGCTCGTTTATTCAACAATGGGCACCTTTGAGAATTTTTGAGCAACCGAGCCAAGAATCACTTCAGGAATAGGGATTCTAACAAATAGACAGAGCAAGAAGAACCTCAGCATGTCATTAACATGATCATCGGCGGGGTTGATATCCCAAAGGGGCCGATGTTGAAACACACCAAGGTATCCATCACTAGAGAAAAATGAACTCGTGACTACGTACCGGAAGGAACTCTATCTTTCAACGACAAGGACGCCGAAGGGATCGTACAACCCCATAATGATGGATTATTAATATTTGTACTCATGAATAAAATTTGGGTTAAACGTGTGTTGATTGATCCAGGTAGCTCGACCTACATCATTTGGTCAAGGGTCGTGGAGAGCTTGGCCTATAAGACCAAGTCGTACCCACAATCCGATTCCTGAATGGATTTAACATGGCATGTGAAACAACTAAATGGGAAATAACATTACCACTTAACACTGCTGGTACCATCTAGGAAGCCATATTTTATGTGATCTAGGGAAACATAAGATACAATGCCCTGTTCGAAGGCCATGGATCCACAACATGAGGGCAGTGCCTTCAACCCTTCACCGGGTATTAAAATTCCCGACGCCAGGGTGGATTAAACGATCTACGAGGAACAACCGGCCATGAAGGATATTTTTGCAGTCAATGAATTAATTATGATATCAACACTTTCAACATCAAAGGAACCAAGGACGAAATCGAAACAAGGGGCCAAATAGCAATCACCGATCTCAGGCTCGACCCAACCAAGTAAGCAGGGAACTGACGAAGATGACGATTACGGGGTCCCCCGATCCTTTATAGTCCCTGATGAGTCCGATGCCACAAAATAAACAGTCAAAGATCTGGAGCAGGTCATACTGATCGAACATCTCCCCGATCAAAAGGTATACCTGGGCACGAGGCAAGCTCCCTACCTTAGGAAGAAACTCATTCAATTTCTTATAGCAAACATAGATTGTTTCGCATGGTCCCATCCTGGCATGACAGGGATCCCACTGGAGATAACCACCCTCAAGCTAAGTCTAGATAAAAAATTCTATCCGATCAAGCAGAAGATGAGGCCCCAGTCCGAGGTCAAACACACTTTCATCAAGGACGAGATATCTAAACTCCTTAAAATAGGGTCCATTCGGGAGGTTAAATACCTGGATTGGTTAGCATACATAGTGGTAGTCCCTAAAAAGGGGAACAAACTAAGAATTTGTGTATATTATAAGGATTTGAACAAAGCCTGCCTGAAGGACTCCTTCCCACTGCCCAACATCGATCGCATGATTGATTCCATGGTCGGCCACGAGATCCTTAGCTTTCTGATGCCTATTTCGTGTACAACCAAATACGGATGGACCTGGATGATCAGGAGAAAACCTCTTTCATTACCAAGTATGGCACATACTGTTATAATGGTGATGCCATTCGGACTAAAACATGTCGGTTCTACTTATCAACACTTGGTTAAGTCCCTGCGAGTAGAGGGCCATTTAAAACATTTGCAAGAAACTTTCAGCATTTTGAAGAAGTATAATATGAAGATGAACCCGAAAAAGTGTGCGTTCAGAGTCGGATCAGGTAAATTCCTTGGGTTCATGATATCCAACAGAGGATTCGAGATCAACCCCGACAAAATCAAAGCCGTCGAAGATATCACAATCATGGACAATGTAAATCGTGCAAAGATTAACCGGATGCATAGTGTCCCTAGGGCAATTCATATCGAGGTCGTCGGATAAGAGTCACCGATTCTTCTCACTGCTAATAAAGAAGAACAACTTTTCATGGACCCCAGAGTGTCAACGAGCCTTGGAAGAGCTCAAACGATATTTATCAAGCCCACCCCTACTTCATACACCAAAACAGATGAGCAATTGTACTTGTACTTAGCAATATCGGAAAGTGCGATAAGTGGAGTCTTGGCTCGGGAAGAGCAAGGTACGTAATTTCCAGTTTATTATGTTCGCATGACCCTAGCAGAAATTGAGACTAGATATTCTCACCTAGAAAAACTTGCACTCGCTTTACTAAGCGCCTTTAGGAAACTAAAACCTTATTTCAGTATAATCCCATATGTGTTGTAACAACTTACCCATTGCGAAAAATTATGCACAAACCCGAACTCTCTGAACGATTGGCCAAATGGGCCGTTGAAATTAGTGTGATATTGAGTATCGACCCCGAACAATAATCAAATCCCAAATTTTGGCAAATTTCGTGGCCGACGTAATAACCAAGGTCGAATGAGAGTTAATTATGGATTCAGGGATGTCCTCGAGAATCGGGACCCTCTTTACAGATGGTGCCTCGAACACGAAAGGGTTTGGACTCGCCATGGTAAGCCACCAACAGGCAATGTAATTGGACAATCTATTAGAACTATAAAATTGACTAACAACGAGGTCAAATATGAGGCCGTTATTGCAGGTCATGAACTAGCCAAAAGCTTGGGGGATGAGCTGATCGAAGCTAAATGTGACTCTCTCCTCGTAGTAAACCAATTTAATGGAATTGTCGAGGTCAGAGAAGAACAAATGCAAAGGTATCTAGATAAGTTACAGGTAGCATTACACATGTTCAAGGTGTGGACATTACAACACGTCCCCTGAGATTAAAACAGTGAGGTCGATGCCCTAGCTAACTTAGGGTCATCGGTTGAAAACAACGAGCGTAATTCGGGAGCAGTGGTGAAACTCATGAGATCGATGGTGGAAGAAGGTCATGCCGAGATAAACTCTACAAGCGTGATTTGGGATTGGAGAAACAAATACATAGAATATCTTAAGACCGGAAATTGCCCTCAAATTCAAAAGAATCAAGGGCCCTCCGTGCAAAGGCAGCCCGATTTTATTTGTCTTAGTATAGAACCTTATTCAGGAGAATGTTTGACGGTCCGCTGGCAATATGTGTGGGACCAGGAGATACCGATTACGTTCTAGGGGGGAACCCGTTGAAACCATTCTAGCGCCGAATCATTAGTTTGAAAGGTGATCAGAGCAGGTTACTGCTGGATCGACATTGAAAGGATGCAAAGGATTTCGTGCGAAAATGTTATAGATGCCAATGGCATGCCCCGATGATACAACCAAACCGGACAATTACTGCATTCCGATTTATCGCCATGGTCGTTCATGAAGTGGGGAATGGACATCGTCAGCCCTTTTCCATGGGTACCTGGTAAGGCCCAATTTATTTTGTTTATGACTGGCTATTTTTCTAAGTGGGTGTAAGCTCAGGCATATAAAAAGGTAAGGGAGAAGGAAGTCATCAATTTCATTTGGGACCATATCATATGTCGGTTCGGAATGCCGGTCGAGATCGTGTACGATAATGGGAAATAGTTCGTCAGTAGCAAAGTGACCAAATTTCTTGGAGACTACAAGATCAAAAGGATCCTATCAACGCCCTACCACCCTAGTGGAAACGAAAAAGACGAATCAACCAACAAAATCATACTCCATAACCTTAAAAAAAGGTTGACTGACGCCAAAGAAAAATGGAAGGAACTCTTGATCAAAGTTCTTTGGGCATATCCTATGCCCTCGAAATCTAGTACCAGGGCCACTCCGTTCTCATTGGTTTGTGGAGGTGAAGCTTTGATACCGGCCGAGGTCAGAGAAACAAGCATCAGATTCTGATATGCAACAAAGTAATCAAATGACGAGGCCATGAATACGAGCCTGGATCTATTATGCGAAAATCATGAGGCCGGCCTTGTTTGGTTGGCTGCCCAAAAGCAGCGGATCAAGAGATATTACAATCGGAGGACCAACCTTGATAAGGACGATCACATTGAACACCACAAACTCGAACGAGGGAAAGTTGGGGCCAAAATGGGAAGGGACATATCATATAATCGAAATCACTAAAAAAGTATCCTACAAGCTCGAGACGATGAATGGCGAACAGCTCCCGAGAAATTCGGATGTAACTCACCTAAAATGATATTATTGCGAAGGTACGACCCCATTCGTGTTCTTTTATTTAATTGTCGGACTAACTCTAACAGGTAATCGATGAGGAAAAATATGATATTTTAGGTTTGAAAGCACGAGTTTCACTATTTTCCCTTAAATTGATTTTGTCCCAAATGGGTTTTTCGGCAAGGTGTTTAAAGAGGCAAAAAGTAAATCGTGCTAACATAGAATTGAAGGACGACAATGAACCGATAACGGTGATCAAAATAGTATTCGAGGCCTCACTTCAATCAACCTCGATCAGTAGGGGTCATTAGCCTCCGATATCAACTTTACCATGGAAAGAGATTTCTGGATTGAAAGGTATCTATTGATAGGATTCAATGTAAGGTAAAAATAGGCGAATTAACCGTGCCCATGTAGACTGCTCGGACCCTGACGAAAAGCATGAACACATACTTCCTTATTATGCGTAAGAATAAAGAGAAGTCTCTTCTTTGCAACCATCTTATTTGAATATGTCTTAAAATTTCTTTTCTAAATTCCTTAAAGAATTTCCTACTTCCCCACCCTAAAGGTTAACGAGCCTAAGGGACACTTGTAACCGGAGTTCGAATAATCACTCTCTCACTCGGGGTCTACCGTCCGTAAATAAAATCGGACGGCCCAAGCTACTAGATCTTGGGGGGATAAGACATATTGTGCAACCCTCGACTTTTAAAGGCCACGGCTACCGCCACTTGGGGACTGCTATCTTGGGAAAGCCCGGATAACTCGGGAAAGAAAGTCCTATGGGCGGCTCCTGAACTAAAAGACTACGGCCACTTTAACACGGCTCGAAGATGTTCGAGATCCGTAACAAAAATTAGGCCTTCAAAAAACAAAATATTTCATAACCAGCTCTAAAGGCTACCCTTAGCAAGCTATAAACCTAAACTGTTTTGGGAAAAGACTGTAGTAGCACTGAATCCCTACAATGCCTTAACACAAACTAACATTAAAGGCAGGGTTTGTTCCAACCTTCGAACATAACCTACTTATTTTATTTTAAGGCATTTAGAAATTTTTGCAAACAAAAATGATAAATCAAAGGAAAAATCCGAAAGTTGAAAGGGAAAGAAAGCCTTGTATGTATTACCAAAAATTCATTTTACAAGGGCCAAATGGCCCCGATAAGGAAATTTACAATAGCCCACAAGAAAACAAGGAAGAAGATCCTAAATAGCCTAATCTTCATCGGGGGCCACATCACCACCTACGGGGTATCCGCCGCCATCGGACTCACCGGACTCCTCAGATCCCTCGGAATCCTCCTCGAGATAAACCAGCTTCTGGGCCCTGGCTTCATATATCTTGGCATTATCGATTTCAGCCAGTATGTCGAAGTTCTGAGCATGGACTTCCTCGAGGGCCTCCCTTTGAGATTTCAACCTCGCATGCTTCACCATGTTTTTGGCTTGTTCCTAAATCGCCTTGACATCAGCCTTGAACTGGGCCACTTTATCATCGGCCTCGGTCTTCACCACAGCCACCTCTGATTTGGCAGCCTCAAGCTCCTAGGCAAAATTCTCTTGACTCGAAACAGCCAAGTTCAACTGAGATTGCAGCTCCTCGATCTTCTTGGCCTACACCAAGGCTTTTTCTTTTGCATCCCCAAGCTGGACCTCAGTCGAGGCTAGTTTTTCTCGGGTGGTCTTCTTTTCTGAGTCCAGCGGTCGATATTCTTCTTCCATTCCTCAGCCACAGCCTTCACCGTGTCCATCTCCACCTGGAGTTGCAAATTCTGGTCAAGTCTCTTCTGGACCTGCGGGTTCGGATCGTTAGCCATTGTGTCTAAATCGTCATCACTAAGTTCAAATACTCTCTCAACTCCTCGACCAAATCGGCATGTTCCTTCGAAGCTGCTTCAAGCTCAGCCTGAAGTTTGTCATTGAAAAGCTTATAGGTGTCCCTCTTCTGAGTTAGCTCCCGAACCTCAATCTCGTGTTGAGATAACTCCTCCCGATATTGGAAGAAAGTTTCATGGTGATGTACTGTGGCCTGTGAGCATAAAGAAAAGTAGTATGATTATTTATAACTTAAAATCCAAAGTACTAAGTAAAGAGGAACTCGAAGTTATTCGATTCAACGCCTGTTGAGCTTCATTGAATAGGCAGGATGCTTCCACCTCATCCATCTTGGACTGGTCGTATTCTGTCACCATGCACCGAAGATAGCTAGAAACCCCCATGGGGGCGGAGAGAACTCTGGCATCCTCCGGGATAGAGATAATTATTGACCATTTTTTATCAGGATCAGACTCGGAGCCGAGAATAGATCCACTAACTTCGGACTCGAAGAAGGCCCACTGGCTCCCGAAGACGGTACTTTCTTCGGCATTGGTAAATCACCAAACCCGGTAACATCCTCCGAGGCAGTAGATTCTAATACATCAAAGAAGTTATTAAGGTCTGCCGCCCCCCTGAGGCCCCTCGTGCAAACGATCCTTTAGCATACCGGCCTCATTAATCATGGAGTCAGAGAATAGAGGATACCCAGTGAAATCAATCGCCCCACGCACATTTTTCGGGCACTCTCTCCTACTCGAGGAATATCGGCACCGGCTTCCTCTTCGACCTCTCTAGTTTAGGGTATAGTGGCCTCGCACTTCTCCGATTTAGGGACCTCGTTCGCTGCCCTCTCAGCAACCTCTCTGGCTTGAGACAGTACAATGTGGGGCCACTACCTCGAAATATTCTTATTCTTCTTCTTCCGACTCATCCCTCAGTCAGTGGATTATGTCCGATGGGAGGGCGCCGATGTTTTCTTTAGGTTTGCGCACCTGCCTCTTCTTCGGTTTATGCTTCTCCGAGTTCGGGGAACTCGAAACCCCTTTCCTTTTCTTCTCTTTGTCCTACTTTAGAGCAGGAGAACGGGAGAGGAAGATTCGATCTACGGATGGGGGCCTCATCGCAACATCCTTCCCAAGGCCTACAAAGAAAAAAGAGGAGTAATTTTGGAAAGAAACACAAGTGATGTTAGTTCTTGGAAAGAATTTCACCGTGAGAACGAGCTTCCCACCAGCCCTTTGAAAGTAGTCGTCATGCGCTCTTGGAATAAGTCTTCTCTGATACGACGCCCTCGACCCACTCCTTCAGTCGAGGAACTGCATCCGGCATCCGAGCGATAGCTGCACCACGAAACATCGGTTAGATGAGAGAAAAGGGAAAAGCAAAAAGCAAAATCTTAAAAGTGAAGTTATACTTACGTTTCATGTTTCATTTGAAGGGAAACGGAATTCCTCGACCGGGATTAGATCTGAGGTCTTCACTCAAAAAAAAAAACCAGCCCAACCAGCCTCCGTCTCGATCCTCATCTATGCTCGAGAATAGAGCCTTAGTAGCCTCACCGACAAGCTTTATCAATCCCCCTCGGTAGAGTCGTTTACTGTATGGATGCATGAGATGATCGATAGTGAAGGAGTGCTTGTCGAGCTTGCTCACAAAGAAACGAAGCAGAATAACAATCCTCCAAAATAAATGATGAATCTTCCCGATCGTCACTTCATATCTTTTGCATAAGGCAATGATATCTGGGTCTAGAGGGCCCAACGTGAATGGATAAGTGTAAACACTTAGAAAAACCTCAATGTGTGTAGTGATTGATTCCTCGAGTGTAGGCACCACCACATGTTTACCGGCCCAATTACAGTCTTCCTTGAGTTGAGGAGGAGATCATTGTTATGGAGCATATATACCTTGAGATCGGCTTGCATCGACCCGGTAAGGAATGGGTTTTCTCGATCTTGAAGTCGTCCCCAGTTGGGCACCTCGTAGGAATGAACATAGTTGAAGGGTTTTTCGGTGTCTTTTCCTCGACAACAGTAGATAGAGCCTTTTCTTCTCATACAATCTCGAGGAAGAGGCAGTCTCCTTCTGAGGAAGTAATTTAGAAGTCTTATCCATTGCTTCTGAGTAAGGGTAAAGAGATGGCACTAGCGAAAAAGAGGGCGTATTTAGCGGATAGCTTCTGATAATTTTCAGAAAACTATAAAGGAAGAAGTTTCAAACTTGATCCAGAAAATCAGAGGAAGAAGGTGGTAATTTTTTTCTCAAAAACACAAGAACAATCGTTTGAATATAGAATTTTTAAGGGATCGAAGGAGGAAGTATTTATAGTTTGCAAACGGCGGTTCAAAACACGTAGTGACCGACCAACAACAGACACACATTTAATGCCTTGGAGACTGGACTGACGGGGTGTTTCAGTTACCTTTTGCAGCTTACATCATGGTTTATTGAAGCAAGGCTCAGAAAATTCATATCGTTTCTCATCGACTTCTCTCCGAAAAATGAGGGGACTATCTGTATACGATTGAATCTATTGTATGTCCAGTCGAGACTGAAACGTGGCGGTTCGAAGCTCGACCCTGGGTTATATCGAACCAAGGCACGAAGTTAAATCGGAGCTCGTGACTCCGAGGCCGAACAAGATCGAGGGAACTTTATCGAGCCAAATAACGGAAGGCCGAAGTTTCTGCGATCAGTTGGAGATCACGGTGGAAATATCTGCACGTATTAAGGAAAGGCTGATTAATTTATAAAGTACATTGTAACACGCATCAAAGAAGAAATATAATGATCATTTCTAGTTATCTTGTTAATATGTTTTGTCGTCGATTAAAGACATTTCTTGACTCAAGGGTGACCAACCTTCAAGGTTAAGATTGTTCAATTTGTGTGGTTGCATTTATTTTCTTGTAATTAATTTTTGTATTAATCCATCCTTCCAATTTCTTTCAAGTTATATCACATATTCTTAAAATCGCGTATAAATTCAATTGTTATCCGATTTTAGGGTAAACAACGTGCTAACTTTCTAACCATTTGATTACTATATCTATTCGCACTACGTTAATTGGATAGAACTGATAGTTTCTATGAGTCCACCAAACTGTAGAGGTACCAGGTCCTTTACTAGTTCCCACAGAGAAGTATACTAAGAAAGCAAGTAAAAGGACAAGGGATTTTTACGTGGAAAAATCCCACTCAAGGGGACAAAAATCACGACCTACACTTGTAGGAGTTCAACTTCACTAACTTGTAATCTAAACTATTACAAGCCACTTTGTAATGTACTTCTTACAAATACTTCAACACACTAACTTGTAATCACTATTACAAGCCACTTTGTCACTCTCTAGTTACAAAGACTTTTCACTTGTGACAACACGAGTCACTACAACAAGATAAAAAGTTTAAGGTTAAGAGATTCCTAACAGGTTGCTTCTATAAAAGCGAGTAGGATACAATGAAAACAAAATGTAGTATTACAACTCAACTAAGGACACTAACAACACAAGGTGGAACTGGTCCGTCTTAGTGGAGTTGTCTTCTTGCTCTTGAAACACTTGAATCTTCAATGCTAGAGACCACTTTAATGCTTGAGAGAATGTTCTTAGTAATTGCTCAAGTGAATATTCTTGTTTGTCTTCAAACATGATATTAAAGGCCTTGGCACATTACAAGGAGGATGTCTCATATCTTGAGAGTACACTTCACAACCAATGGGAAGTGACTGCTGCACTGTTACTGCACTGTACCGTGTACAGTTGCAGGCAGTCACTTTTCTGCCACAACTTTTTACAGCTGTAGAGTTGATCTGTACTATCGTCTGGGAGTCTGTCAAGGGATCATGTCCTTCAACTGGTCCGTATACATTTAATCAGTGCATTGTCCAGAATTCCTTGAGTTAAAGCTGACTGGTTGTGCCGTCTCCAGATCAGGCCCTTTATCTGGTTCTTCATATAAAAGTTTGTTAGATCATCAAAACATAATACCGCCCATCAAGAACCTTACAAGAAATCGCTTTTTTGAATGACCAATTGAACAACCACAAGAAAACAATTGAACTATTAATTTTCCATTTTCAATTATATCGATCTATCAATATAACAAGATTAAGTTTTATGCTTTCTGCTATTTACCTGCTACTATAATTGCATATTTTTATTTGATGGAAGATTAATTTTGGTTTTAGCTAGACACATTAGATACAGGCGTGCGCGTGGGCGGAGGAAGAGTAGGAGCTACGGGTTCGGTCGAACCTGGTGGCTTTGGTGCAAATTATGTATTTGTCTTAAGAAATTTATTGAATAAGTATAAAGTATTAATTTAGAACCTAAAGTAACTTAAACTTCAAATCCTGTGGCTCCGTCTCTACGTGCACGCGCCTTATATTTGCTTATTTGTTTGCAATTGTAAATTATGTTGTTTTACCGATTTTGGTAAAAGAGAAAACTTATATTTTGACAGTTGTTTTTAAGGTTGATAGATCTTGTTCTATGTAGTTGGACAGTTTGATGCCATTAGGATAGAGATAGCTCCATTTTCTACTCGAGGATAACTAATGATATGAAATTATTTTGGGTCTCTTCAAACCTCAAACGTAGCAGTAACAATTATATGCCACGGCAAGCAAAACCTACAGACACAAGCAGCAAAACCATTGGAGTACTTGGACAAAAGTTTGTTAAGGTTGTTGAACTTCAAATACCTGCTAATCCTAATTCATCTTCGTCATTATCTTTTCAAAATCTCCCCTATAATATCCCTTCATTATTCTCTCTACTTAACCATTCACAACCTAATACACAAATCCTGATAAACCAATTATATCAAAAATATTTCTCAAACTTCCGACCGATCACACAAGCTAAGCCAACTCGTCTCATCAATACTTTCCCAGCTTCGACATGACTTATAAGCACTTGGCTTTTTCAAATTTGGTTCTGTCAATGATTTTTATGGCAGCAGTACTTCAGCAAGTTGATGGCCAAATTATCAGTACGCCATGCACGGGACCAATGATCACTAGCTTCACACCATGTGTGAACTTCTTTACAAATAGCAGCAGCAATGGGACTTCACCAACTGAAGATTGCTGCGGTGCACTCAAGACTATGATGACCAACGGCACGAGTTGCCTCTGCCTTATTGTCACTGGTGGTATTCCATTCCAGATGCCAATGAATCCCAACTTAGCCATGTCTCTTCCCCAAGCTTGTAACATGCCTGGTGTTCCCCTCCAGTGCAAAGGTACATTTAGCTTCTTGGACACTAAAATATTTAAAGAACTACTCCCTCCGTTCCCGATCTATGTGGTACCGTCACTAGTACAAAAAATCTTTTCCGATCGAAAAACCTACAGAATGCGGTCGTTTTTCAAGGATTATCAACCAAATTGGATGGGTCCGAAAAATATTGATCGGTATTTACCGACCAATCCAGTAATAGTTTTTGAGTTTTAATTATTTTATAATTTCTGTATTTTTTCTAAATCATTCAATTATAAATACACCATCTAGGAATCAAATTAGGGTTTGTACCATAGTAAAGCACTATTCTGGACCACTGGTGCTTGTTGGTAGAAAGCTTTTATTTTATTTACTTTTTAACTGGATAAGCAAAAATAATCGACTGAATCGGTCGGTTTTATTTTAAAACAAAATTATCTATCGAAATCCATTGGTTTGTTGAAATAGGTTGACCAAATCAGTCAATTTTTTTGAATATATTTTGAATAGGTTTCAGTCGGCTTCGTGAAAAAACAATTTTGCCTATACGCATTACCGATTGACACGGTCAAAGAAAACGTTTTCCACATTTTGGCACAAATAAATTCCAAATCTGTCAGTTTCTAAAAATATTGAAAAAATTTATTTATCGGTATTTCGATTGTTTTTGCGTCTGGAAAATGCATTTTTTCAATAGTACATTTGACTAACTGCGGTTTAGAAAAGAAAATAAGACTTTTAAAATTTGTTATAAAATAAGTTTTCGTTATATGTGATTATAAATTATCTCATGAAGAGTAAGTTGATATTTTAAACCTAAGTTATTCTAAATATAAAAAATAACATTCTTTGTGCGAGAGGCTAAGAAGGAAAATGTGCCACATATTCAAACAAACAGAAGGAGTAGTACATATTGTCCTGGGTGGCAATTTTTAATTAAAAAGGATTTTATATACTTTTTGTGGCTACTTGTGTCACAAATAGAATGACGAGTCTTGGAAATAAACTGTCAACGAATCAAATTTTAGGGTGAATTTGGACGTTGTACTTAATTTTATGGAAAAATATAAATATTTAACTCTATAATGGAGTATTAAAGCTGTTTATTGTAGTCGAAATAATATATTTAAAAATTTTTTTGGAGAAATTATGAAATTTATAAGATGCGTATCTTTAATTATTTGCATCTTGGCAAGAATTAGGTGGTCTACCTCCTGTCCTCTTTCCATATCCATCGTTAGGTACGAGGGACGCGGTATGCACTAGACAAAGAAAATGCCACGACTTTGAGTCCATTTTGGAATTGGTTTTCCTTTATCATACTTTCGGAAAGAAAATTCATACGAGGAGTTCCATTTTCTCATTTATTTTTAGTTCCATTTATTGGTTTTTGGTTATTATTTTTTTTTAGTTTTTTTCCAAAATAAAATTGTTCTAGGAATGGGTTACTGAACTTTTGTTATTTTCTGACTTGCAGCCCCAAGTCCACCTGCGGTTGTTGCACCTGGTACTTAGTTCTTTTTAAATTTCATTCTTAATTACCAATGTCCTTCTATTTCACCATATATTATTGAAAAAAATGATGTTGTTAATTATATTATTTTTCCTGAATTAGGTCCTCTTGGTGATACTGGGGCTCCAGGTGCTTCACCAACATCTGCTCCTATTATCCCTGCTCGTAATCCTAAAGGTACTTATTCAATTTTGTACATTTTTACATCACATAAATAAACTTCATAAAATAATTTATTATTTAACCAGCCTATAAATATATTAATAGATTGTATGATTTAATTAGTAAAACAATAAATTGCCCTCAGATTCTACTGTTCCACCACCGTCGCCATCAACTTCAACACCACCAGCTGAGGAAACACCAAGTCTAGGTCCACCATCTCCGCCAGCGGATTCTTCACCTCCGGCGACGATTTCCGGCAGACAAACCCCTACTGCACCATCAGCTGCACCTTCTCTTGGCTACGGAGTATCACTATTACTTCTGCTGACTGCATTTGGAGCAATTTCATTAGGCTTGTATTAGTTTGACATATTACTGTTAAATAATTTAGTTAATTAAAGTATATTCCGTTTTTTTTTTTTTTGCGTGGAGGGATGAGATTATAGCATTTATTTTCATATTGTGTAAAACAATTAGAAATATACAGTAGCGACGTTGATGTGTACATATAGAAACATAAGGAATAATGTACTTAATATTTGATCATATAGGTAATTCTATTTGATTTACAGAATCTTTGTATGTATTTGATAAAATATTGTTGACCTCATTCTATAAATCTTTTGTAAAGTTTGGGTGCTATTAAGTTCTCAATCGGCACTACATGATGCTTTAAATATCATAATATATATCATACTATATTATAAATATGAAGCCACAATCTAAAGATTGAATTACAAAAAAATCCTTCAAAGCCATCAAAGGTTATATAGAAAGTCATCAACAGCTTATATAGATGGACTTATAAAAGAAAAAATAATTGAAAAAAACAGTAAACATGCAAGTTTTTACCTTTGCAGAGAATTATATTGGTGAAAACTATTGAGCATGCAATTTCTTTAGCTATCTTTCATTTGGTGCTTATGATCGATATGGAGCTTCAGTCATTCCAAGTTTATTTCTATTTTATGTTGGAAAAAAAAAAATGAGGTAAGTTTATTTTCTCTTCCCATGAGTATCTATGAAATTGTATATTAGTATTATTTATGCAAATTCTTATTAAGCAACACCATCTATTATTATTTTATCTGAAATAGTGTTCATTTTATCTTTTTCCCGATAATCATATAAATTCTTGTGCCATAAAAGAAGTTTTAAGCAGTAGAGTTTCTCCCTTCAACATCCATTTTCTTTTGAGTTTTCTTTTCATTTTCCTTTTCAGAATTTTTCATTTTATGATCTGATAATTTGGAAATTAAGCAGGTTATTTTGACATGATGATTTGTATGAAATAATTACAGTATTAGTGTAATTTATTGGATTGCTTTATTTATAAGACACACATTGACATCGAACGGATATGAAAATGAGGCAATCAGCTTATACGATCTCTACAGCTACATTGTTTCTACTTTGTAGGATATATGTACCCATTGCGAATTGCTTTTAACAATAGACTTTTTATACGAGAATTTTCAAAGAATATCGTGATTCATATATCTATTATATTCCATTTTGTTGAAAATTTTGTTAGGTATGGTTCACTTAAATAAGCTTTCTTTATTTTATTTGGTACATGAGATAAAAATATAAATTAATATTATCATTCTCCTTTTCAATACTTACACAAGGCATGTGAGTTATAATAGCATAGAGATTGAATATATAATTAATAAATTACTAATATTTTATATTAAAATATATATTTTTAGATATAAATATCTTACTTAGATAGAGTGGTATCTAATATTATAACATGATATCTATATTTATCTAAATTCATATCTACACCCATTGCCTACCAACTAGAGGTCAAGTTCAAATATCTTAACAATGGCACATCAAAGTTTATACCTACTAACATTATACAGGTCATGTTCAAATATCTTAACAATGGCACATCAAATTCAATAAATCTGGTTCTAGAGGATATTAATATACTACTATTATTCCAATGTTATCATTTATTAATTTTTTTATGCTTAGTAATTATGTTTACTAATCCAAAAAGAAATAAGACAGTCGGTTTGGTAATAACCTTTGGATGTGTTTTTTGCCCTTTCAAATTCCTAATTAATAACTATTCTACTTTTAAAGTACAAAAATGTAATTTTAAATCTTGAAAGTTGAATTTTAAGGCCTAACTTGGAGTGCTAAAAAAATTTATGATTGTTCTATCAACATTAAAAATACGTTCAATGTACACAATATTCGTTGAGGATGTACTATTACCTTTTGTGGGAATTGATTATGAAATATTTATGTGGCAATTAATAGTTCCATTTTTAATACCAAAAACATAGGGGATTGAAGTGTCGGAGGTTATGTTTGGAAAGAGGGGGAGACAAAAAACCAAGAATTGTTTCTATCATTTTTTGTGACTTTATAATCTCCTTTCGTGGGAGTTCAATAATTTCTTTGCAATGATATTTTTAGATTCTGAACCTTTCTATAGTAAATTCAGTATCATTATAGATACATATGTTAACAAGAGTGTGATACAACTCGATTCATCATGGAAGAGAATAGTATGGGAAGTCAAACATATTATGTCATAATTCATTACCTAAAGGCAAGAATAAGAATATGAGCTTAACCGAGAGTACTAGAACTTCTTTGGACACAGAACGAACTTTTTGGATCTTGTACATTTTGGAAGCATGGTAAAGAAAAAAAAACTCTTCTAATCCTTTTTTGTTTTTTTGATAAACATATTCGTAGGATGACTCATGGATTTCATTTGTGTAACTGCAAAGTTAATTGTTCTGTCTTTCTAACTTAAATTACTAGACAAAGATATTGATGTATGAGCTAATTATAATTACCCTAATAAAATTAATTAATTTTGATAATCACTTGCTTGATTATCAAAATTCAAAAGAATAAATCGGTAACAACATGAATGTTAAGTTATTAATCTACATAAATTTTTATCCATTTTTTGGAATAAGTATGATTCTTTTTCCTTTTCTTCTAGGACATTACCCCCTAAGGGAGCCCTTTTGAAAATTCTCAACTTCCAAGGCTGAAGTTAAATCGAATAGAGGGTTAGAAGTAGTTTTTAATCTGCAATAGACAAATTTCGGTTGGAACATATCATTAGCTGTGTCATTGTCTTAAGATCATTCTTAGTGCAAAGAAGCTTAGAGATATTTTTGCATGTTGTCATAATTGTGATTCTTCATGTTAAATATATTTTTCCATCTTAGAACTGTGCGTGCTTTGTGTCATACAAACTTGTTTTTCAAGTTATTTTCTCAGAGAAGTACATAAGTCATATATAAGACTAAAATAATATTGTGGATAATGTCAATACGAGTCAACACGTTGTGCATTGTGCTATTCTATTTGGACTTTTAAAGCAAATGCATAACTTATATATATCGAATTTACTATGTAGGCAAGGATTCTTCCTTTATTGAATTAGCTAAAAAAATCAATGTTTATTATTTTCAACAGCTTGCACTATTTCCTTTAACGATTTTAATTAATGTTATGAGTCCAACATATTACTAATAAGATTTTATAGCACTTTTGATAATTTTGGTACTCATTAATACGAGGTACATGTGTAATGTGCGTGTCCAAACACTAGTACTATATTATAAGTATGAATACCTAAAGTGAAAGTTAAAAGACCAAAATACCCATTAAAAGTTGAATAGTCTTTTTCCATTCAATCAAATATTACTCCTATAATGTACTGTGTACCTAAATGTAATTACACATTTATGTTTCATTTCTTTCATCTTCCATGTTAATAGCCTTTCTATAATTTCTTACATTCTTTACAGACATTATAAATTTACTTACTTATTATTGATTATGTGGATCTTTCATATTCTACTGAAGTAATAATAATTTTCTTGCACAACTTTGCACATTCTTTAAAGTATTCTATAAAAGTGCAAACTAAGGTGTCTAAAAAATTTATATATATTAAAGTAAAATAAATTAAATGCATCAATGGCTTTCTCTTCAAAAATAATATTTTTAGTGGGTTTTTCTTTAGCAAACACTCGTATTCTATCAAAAACTTTCTAATAGAAAACAAAAAGCAGAAGAATATATGTAGATTAACAATAAGAGGATTATTTGCAGTTTCCTCTTATGTCTTCTCATTTTTTAAGTAAGTGTCACTATCATTTTTATATAAATGAATTTTAAATTCTTCTCCAAGTCACTATCCCTTCAAGATCTATTTCTATGTGGTTATATAGTGCTGATCATTTTATATTTCATATTAATTTTTCTTTGTTACTTCCAACGAGTTATATTCATGGACCGGTACAAATATTTTTTTTTTTTCCTGAGATATATCATCATCCATGTTAGAACTGGTAACTACGATAGATAAATAGTGATATTCAAATTAAAGTTTATTCTGCAAGTATCTTCTTATTTATATAGACTCATCTATGTTAGAACCGGTAACTACAACAGATAAATGGTGATATTTAAAGTTTGAAGTATATTCTAACTTAAGGCGATATTATTTCGACAATATTTACTTACAAATTGTATTTTTTTTTCTTTTTGTTAGTTAAGAGTTTTAAAGTAAAAATGATATTAGTGCAAAAAATCATGTAAAAAGTCTCAATCATAAGCTTATATGAAAATTTTTCAGGACTGTACTGATTTTCACGATTCAAACTGGAGGATCATGACTAGCACCCGGGCCATACTTGCCGAGCACCAACATACAATTTATCTAACCTTCCTTATTATCTTTAAATGCCGATGAGATCAATATAAAATGGTAGATATGGATCATGAACAACCAACAAAGAAAGATAATGGCGTGAACATACATAACATGGGATGACAAGACTGCCAAGAAAGGTACGAGCTATCATACTGCCATGAAAGTCTATACAACAAAAATCAGCCGACGAGGCATACCAAACTATACATGAGTCGACCCCTGTCTATGAGCCTCTAAAGGAGAATATGTGTTGCAACATTGCCGGAACAGGGCCCTGACATACCCGTAATGTCTATAAAAAATGCATACCAAGACCACGGCAAGTCCGAAGAAGGGATCTCGCCAATGACCGCTGAACTCGGCAGCCTACTGTGGTGGGGGAGCTGGTTCTACCTGTCTATCAGGACTTACAGCACGACATGCAGCGTCCACAAATAAAAGGACGCCAGTACAAATAAAGTACTAAGCATGTAAGGCATGAAAGAATAAGTAAGAACAGTAATGTAAACAGGGATAGAGAATATATAACCTATAATATCTGGGTACCTCTGAGGGCTACTGACATGAAATTCATGATACCTATACATATATATATATATATATATATACACACACACACACACACACACACATAAACTTCTAAAACATATGCCTCTGTGGGCATCATCATCATCATATCGTACCCGGCCATAATAGGCTCGGTAAAAATGTACCTGGCCATCATAAGGCTCGGTAAAAACGTACCTGGCCATCATAAGGCTCGGTAGAATCGTACACGACCACGTGGAGCTCAGTAAAACCCAATTGATCGGTGGTTGCACAATAGGTGCCGTACCTAGCCGACTATAGTGCGGCTCGGTAGAGTAAAATAAATACATATATATAATAGCTTTCGGAGTGATGTAAGATCGGTATTGTCCGTACACATTATTAGGACTAAATCTTCATCAAGAATCTTATAAGAATCAGGAAGTACCAACAACATTGATAGCATAAGAATAAGAGAAGCAACCTCAACATCAATTGTTCCCTAAGAAGAGAAACAATGTAAGTACTGCTAGCTTTTAAAAGTAGAGTATCTTTGGAAGCTCGTTCATTACCTTATGTACAATCGAAGTCGTGAAAAAGAAGGAAAAGGATAGCCTCACATACCTTATATATACTTCCCAACCTCAAGCTATGCAAATGTCACGACTCCTTAGTCTACAATAAGAGAAATGACACTATTGTTATCGTTTAAGCGTCGTAGCTATTATGTATCGACCACGACCTATTTTATGATGAAACGGACAACACCTACCCTATTTATCTGACTTCACACAAGTCAAAAAAATTACCAAAAATTCAAAACAACATCAATAATAATCATATTGAGCCTCCCAAAATGGTCCACCAACCAACAACATTACTACCAAGCCTTTCGATATATATTTCACAAGTTCTAGCTTCAATGACTTAGCTGCAACTTGGAAAATCTTAAATACATGTAGAGTAAGAGGTTCCTTATCTTTAAACAGAAATAAAAACTCCAATTTGACCTTAATTATCTAAGAAATATCCCTCCAATTCTGCCACAAGAACAAGGAAGCGAAACTAGCAATCAATTAGAGTTTTTCGGCACTAGAATCACTTTAGAAAACTTGAAATCACCTAGGGTCGATATTAGAAACTTAAAGGTGTACTTACAGAACATAAACCACTTAAAACAACCTCCCACACGAGCTGGAACAATACATAAATCAGCAACAACTAGAAGAACAGGAAACTTACTAGCGCTACGGGATTTCCGACACTTGATTTGTGTTGTTTGCCCTTTGTTTGGGTCTTGGATCATGAGAGAAACTTGAGAGAGTGTTTTTAGGGTTCTGTGTTCTGAATGTACTGAAAAATAATGACTAAAATTGGGGTTGAGGCATCTTTTATATATCCATATGTCTTAAACCGCCTAGGTGGGCCCCATAGAGAGCTGTTTGGTGCAGTCTCGCGAAAATGTGAATATCTCTCTATTCCGAGATCGTATCGACAAAAGGTTTAATGCGTTGGAAACTAGACTCATAGACCTACAGTTTAAGTAAAATTATGAACGTATGTTTCGACAAATTTTGTCGAACTTTATTTCATAACTCGTTTGACTTCAAGACTTATGGTATGGATATTATATGATTCAAACACCTTAAAACACAACCTCTTGATAATATTAAGCACCTCTAGGTTTAACCGAAAATACTGGTTACAACATTCTTGATTCATTTAACTTCTAATACTTGTTAACCACCCTTATACACCCTTGTATCATTTAGGACCAATAGGATTAACTTCTTATCATCTCAAAGATAATCTCTTCTCAGATTTACGTCGACTAAATTATGGTATGAACTAACGTACATGAATATGGGTTGTAACACCCTACCCCCTTAGGAACATTCGTCCTCGAATGTAAGGGTTTATGGGAAGTCTAACTCATCGTGGATTCTAACGGAAATTTCCAGCAGAGTTTCCCCTTAAAATAGACACTAGCCAAACTTGCAAGCAGTTAAACCCAATGTATGGCCTCGCAAGGCTATACAAGCATTATGGATATGTACATTATCTGCATATCACCATTTTGTATTAAGGAAGAGTATTCTCAAGCTACTGCTTACCTCATAGAGCCATTTCACTTTCTAATGCGTCTTGCGTCCCCCGACATCTCTGTTATTTGCAATCTGGAACAGGTAAGGGTATTTAGACTTCATATCCTCTTCTACTTCCCATGTCATTTCTTCCATGTTCTTGTTCCTCCACAATACTTTGACGGAAGCTACATTCTTTGTTCTAAGCTTGCGGACTTGTCAATCTAATATAGCCACTATCACTTCTTCATATGATAGATACTTTGTAACTTGTACATCTTTGACAGGGAAGGCCTAATAAGGGTCTCCAATACATTTACTAAACATAGATACATGGAATATCGGGTGGACAAATTCCAATTCAAATGGGAATTCTAACTCATAAGCATCCTCTCCAATTCGTCGAATAATTTTGTACGGACCGATATACCGCAGACTCAGCTTACCTTTTTTCCCAAAACGCAAAACACCCTTCATCGGCGAGATCATCAGGAAAACCCAATCACCAACCTCAAACTCCAGATCACGACATCGGACATCGGAATACTGCTTCGTTCCATCCTTAGTCGCTGTTGCGTCACTTTCACCTTATCAGTGGCTTGGTTGGCCCATATAATTCTGTTTCACCGGCTTCGAACCATCCAAGTGGTGATCTACATTTCCTCCCGTATAGTGCCTCGTACTGGGCCATTTTAATACTGGAATGGTAGCTATTATTGTAGGCGAATTCTATGAGTGGAAGATGGTCATCCCTATTCCCCTTGAAATCTAGAACACATGCTCGTAACATATCTTTAAGTGTCTGAATGGTACGTTCAGCTTGTCCGTCAGTCTGTGGATGGAATGCAGTGTTGAGATTCACTTGTGTGCCTAAACCCTTCTGAAAAGACCTCCAAAAGTTAGCCCCAAATTGAGCTCCTCGGTCTGATATAATAGATACCAGCACACCATGGAGCCTAACAATCTCCTTGATATACAACTCACATAATCTTCAGCCGTGTAAGTTGTCTTAACTGGCAGAAAATGGGCACATTTTGTAAGTCAATCAACTATCACCCAGATGGAGTCAAACTTATGATAAGAGCGACGTAATCCAATAATGAAGTCCATATTAATCACCTCCCAATTCCAGGTTAGAATCTCTATATTCTTAAGCAATCCATTGGGTTTCTGATATTCGATCTTTACTTGGTGACAATTAGGACACTGGGCTATAAATTCTGCAATAGACCTCTTCATGTTATCCCACCAATACTGCTCCTTAACATCATGATACATCTTTGTCGAGCCGGGATGGATGGAATATCGGGATTGATGAATCTCAATCATAATCTTCTCTCACAACCCTGCCACATTAGGCACACATAATCCGCCCTGGTATCTCAGTGCCCCATCTACTGCGATCTCAAAAGCCATATTCTTATACTGCTGAATGCTCTCTCTCAATCGTACTAAGGTAGGATCTTCATATTGCCGTACTTGTACCTCGACTACCAAAGATGATTCTGATGTATTCTATACAGTAACACCTCCATCATCAGAGTCTAAAAATCTGATTCTCATATTGGCTAGCTGATGATGCTCTTTAGTCAACCCCTATCTACCTGCCTCAATGTGTACTATGCTTCCCATTGTCTTACGACTGAGAACGTCTGCCACAACATTGGCTTTACGGGGGTGGTATAATATCTCGACATCGTAATATTTCAGTAACTCAAGACACCTACGCTGCCACAAATTCAACTTCTTCTGCTTGAAGATGTATTGCAAACTCTTGTTATCTATGTAGATGTTAACATGGACGCCGTATAATTAGTGCCGCCATATCTTCAAAGCATATATTACTGCAGCCAATTCCAAATCATGGGTCGGGTATTTCTTTTCATGCTTCTTTAATTATCTTGATGCATAAGCAATCACCTTCACACATTGCATCAATACGCCCCCCAAACCTATAACTGAGGCATCACAATATACCACATAACCTTCTGTTCCTTCTGGGAGAGTGATCACTGGCGCGGATGTCAATCGATTCTTTAGCTCCTGAAAACTTCGTTCACAACGTCAGACAACTGGAACTTAGTAGCTTTCTGTGTTAACTTAGTCAATGGTACTGATATAGAGGAAAAACCTTCTACAAATCACCTATAATATACTGCTAGCCCTAGGAAGTTGCGGACTTCTAATGTTGTTGTAGGTCTCGGCCATTCTTTACGGCATCGATCTTTTGAGTGTTGACACTAATACCCTCGTCAGATATCACATGGCCAAGGAATGCTACTGAGTTCAACTAGAATTCATATTTGGAGTGCTTAGCATATAACTTACGATCCTGAAGCGTCTGTAATACTATCCATAAGTGGCCCGCATGTTCCGCCTATGAACGAGAATACACCAAAATGTCATCAACGAATACGATCATGAACACATCAAGGTAGGTCCTGAATACAGTATTCATGAGATCCATAAAAGCTGCCAGGGTATTTGTTAGCCCGAACGACATCACCAAGAACTCAAAGTGCCCATATCTTGTCCGGATGGCCGTCTTTGGAATATCCTTCTCCTTAACCCTCACCTGATGATACCCTGAACGTAAGTCAATCTTGGAGAAATACTTGGCACCCTGGAGTTGGTCAAAAAGGTCATCAATCATTGGAAGTGGATACTTGTTCTTTATAGTAAACTTATTCAACTATCGATAATCGATACACATCTTTAACGACTCGTCTTTCTTCTGCACGAACAGGACTGGCGCACCCCAAGGTGAAGTGCTAGGCCTAATGAAGCCCTTATCCAACAAGTCCTTCAACTATGCCTTCAACTCTCACAAATCTACCGGGGCTATCCTGTATGGAGGAATAGATATGGGTTGAGTGTCAGGCAACACATCAATGCTAAACCCAATCTCCCTTTCAGGAGGAAGGCTTGGGAGTTCATCTGGTAAAACATCAGGAAATTCATTGACCACGGGGATTGATTATAGAGTAGGTGGCTTTGCCTCCGAATCAACACGCACTACTAGAAATCAGAGCTATGGCAACACTTTTTATTGCTACGGTTCCATAACCGTTCCAATAGGCGTTCTATTGTTACGGTTATAACTGTTACAAACAATTTTTGAGACTACCAGGACACTTAGCACTTGAACCGTTGCAATAGTCTAAATAACCGTTCCTATATACATATATGGCAACGGTTTATATAACCTTAGCAATAGGTATATCTATGGTAACGGTTGGATGTATTGTTACGGTCATTTTAGTTCCCTCCTTATTTCTTCCAAAATTTTAGTACCCGCTAAAATAAAGTGGGGCCCACAATCTTTTTTTTTTTTTAGTTTTATATCTACTTTTAATCAAAAATATATATAACATATATCTAAACCCCTAAAATGTACAAACTCCATCCGAAAGAATCCCTAATTCTTTCACATCGGAAATTACGAGGTTCCTCCGATTAGTTTCATCGGCAATTACCATGCTCCTCCTCCGTAGTTTCATCTGAAATTTTTAGTATATCGATCGAGTTTCTAGGCTCCGAAAAAGCATCGGAAATTACCAGGCTCCGAAAAATCGAGAGTCTCCTCTAGGCTCGTCCATAATCGAAAATATACTCTGTTCCGACAATCGAAAATCGCCTCCAGGCTCAACAACTCCTCCATAATCGGCAGCACCGGAGGCGGCGTGCTAATCCTTTAGAGTTTATTCACATTAGAGTTTCTCCACATCTGAATCGGTAAATATATTCATAGCAGCTTTTTTAATTTTTAGCAGCTTTTTTAATTTTTTTTCTTTATATTTCTAGGTTAGTTTTAGCAGTTCAACTTGAGTTTTTGTTAAATTTCTGGGTTGGTTTTTTTAATTTGTTTTTGTTTATATTTCTGGGTTGAAGGCTTTAAATTTCTGGTTTTTGTTTAAAATTCTGTAGCCAAAGCAGTGGTATTGCTAAGATTTCCACCAGTTGAGTGTTTGAAAGAAGTTTTTGCCTAAGGATTAAGTGCTGGAATGGCTTATTTTATTGTAGCAGACAAGAATATTCTTGCTACTGCTCGAAAAAATTCCTTTAAACATGGCAACAATTGAATCACTAATTTAACTTTTTAAGTATTAATTTTAGCACTAAGTTTTACTTCATATCAACATTACTGTAATCTCTAGTTTAAGTACAATTATGCGCGCGATAGATGAGATATGTCGGCTTAATTAGTTGACGAGATGTCTCTATGTCCAATCAGTAGGTTAGAAGTTCGAATCATGTGAACCCATATAGTGAATCAGTACTAAAGCTAATGAGTTACACTTAAATTTAAAGAAAAACTAATATACGTACATGTACAGTATATGAAATCTTGAAGATGACCATTTCTCGGTTAGTAAAGTCTACATATTCCAATATTGAATTAATTAATATTTGATCATGGGCACAGTACTTTTTTTCGCTTACCAGGTTTATGAATAGTTTTACTTGTTGAAAGTGGAATTGAAAGCTTATAATAAGGGTTGATTTAAAGCTAGATTAAGAAAACATATTAGTTGAGCAAAAAAGTAAAAGTTATGGAAGTAAATACTTGTTATGTACAAAAGATCAAATGGTTGTTGCTTCGTAATTTATTTCCTTTTTCCTCTAATTTGTTTTGATTTCCTTTTCAAATGTCTGTTGTTCTATGGATTTTTGTCTATTTTCCTCTCTAGTGTTACTGAGTGGAGTAGTAGAAAGAATAGGGATGTCTCCATTTTATGATTTGAAAGACTAATAGATGAAATTGAGGAGTAGTGTCATACTTTTTAAATTAATTGGTTTCATTTGGACTATCATAGATTGAATTTGGCAAAACTAGGAACTGGTTTACTTTGGAGATACTGGCAAAACTTCAACCTTGTAAGTTTCCACCAGCACGGATTTTAGTTCATGGAAACATGTCAGTTCAAGTTAGTAACAGGTTTTGCATATGTGCAGGCACTTCTCATCACATGTCTCGACAAAGGAACAATTGCTTAGTGCTGTGCAGCAACACTTCTCATCACAGGTCTCGTCCATTCTCTTGCTATGCTTAATTGCTTAATCTACTAGCTTAGCTCCAAGTTTTACTAATAGATGCTTCCAATCTTAATCCATATGAAACAAGCTTGTTCGAATCTGTTCTGCCCTGTTTTATGCTTGTGCTCTATTTTTTTTTCAATTTATTGGCTCAAATGCCAAAGGTTCATGCTAGAAAGGAGCGTAAAATAATCATTCTAAATGCGTATAATCAACCCGTTGGTCCTACTAAAGAGGTTGTAAAAGACTTGGGTAGCTTCCTCGACACATTGGGAAATAGTGAAACTTTTTGTCCTCTTAATGTATTTAATTGGAGGAAGTTAAACACAAAAGATGATATGTAGAAATACATCAAGGTATGAAGTTACCAATATTCAATAAACATGGATGATATTTATTATTTGTACACTAACCCAATTAAACTAAATTTGTAGGAAAAATATGACATTCCTGACGAGGCGAAAACATGGGTTTTTGAATCAATATGTACTGCTTGGAGAAAGTATAAGAATAAATTGAAGATAAAACACTTTGAAGCCTATGAGAATGATGAGCTTCGAATGGAGAATAGGCCAGTAGATGTTCTGGAATCTCACTTTAAGGAGCTTCTTAACTATTGGAACTCTGATCCTCACAAGGTAATTACATTCATTCTTGTTTCATTAAGTAGGATTTCATGTAGCTCGTGCATAGCACTTTGTTTGACCTTGTTTTGAACATATATTTGCAAGACATAGAAGCATTGTTTTGATAATAGAATGAATCATTTATCCAAGCTCCGCTTTTTGGTAGACGTAGAAGAATTTTTTCGAAATAAGTTGCTATTTTGTTGACTCGTTTATTTGCAGAAAATGTCCGAAACAATACAATGAATCGAAATAAGTTGAAGTGTCCGCACACTGCTGGAAGAACACCTTTTGATCTAATTCTCGAGGTTTGATGTTTCTCTTTCTTCTTTTTTTTTCTTTTTTAATTAAGAACTTGCTAACTTTACATGGAAAGATTCTTATACTAGTTTTCACGTAACTAGGCAAAAAAGAAGAAAATGTCTGATACTTCGGATACTCTATCAAGTAAGGATATCTTTGTGGCTAAAAGAAAAGAAAACTTGACCGAGTATACAAAAGCTCATATGACAATACGATGAGTAAAATTGTAAGAAATTTCTAATTTAATATTTTTCGCGATTATTTATTTGTTCTTAATTAATCATTCAATTATATTTACGTAAACTCCTTTCTCTATGGTTTGTAGGCTGAAATGGAGAGACTACAATCAACTCAAGAAACTCAAGATGGCAGTCATTTAGTTGACGTTTTTGCATCAGTCATGGGACCTGACCATCCAGGTTGTGTGAGATTGTATGGACGAGGGGTTACCAAGACTGTCTTAAAAGGAAAAATAGGGAATCTTGTATCTTCTTCTGATTCTATTGATGGGAGGATGCAACAGAAAATGGAGGAAATGGAAGAGAGGATGCAACAAAGAATGTTGGAAAATTTGAACGAACAAAAGGATGCTATGGAACAACATATTACAATGAACGTCGTCGCATGACTTCAGCGTCTGAACCCAGAATGACGACTTGATGCTGACATGCTAAGGTTCGTAGAAGCTTCCTCTGCACAACAAGTTGTTGTTCAACTAAACAATCGACCATTTGCCGGTAGTAACAATCAAGGTCAGTACTTACTAAATATTATACATCTTCTTCTATTTCTTCTTCTCCTCTTTCCTTGTACTTTTTCTTCTACCACTTCTCTCTCTCGCAAAGCCTAAATAGTTTTTTTTTACTTAGCCTATGGTACTTAGTCACGCACATGAAAGAAATGAAAAGAGAATACCTAACATTTGGAATAGTTGCAAAATGTATGGCTTGTGCCTTGTGGTATTTGGCACTTGATAGTGATATCTTTTGTGTTGTTGATTGCCTTGTTGGCACTTTATAGTGATATCTTTTGTGTTGTTTCTTTCAAAAGTATAAGATTAGGCACGTTCTTTCTTTGTGTGGGAGAGCTGTATTGGTCTGTACAGAAAAAAAGCATATGTTATTAATAGGTGTATTTCATATACATTCCTTTGCCTTTTTCAGCATTACCAACTGCACTCTAATTAATGCATGACTCTAAATTCTTTGTATTTTATCATCCTTTTTTATTTCACTTTTTAGTGTTCTGCTTTTGGCATTAGAAATGGACTCTTCAAAATTATTTGGACAAGTAGAAGAATGTAACAACAATGAATCAGGTTGGACAATGTACATTGGTTCTCCTTCAAATGTGAGGATGATGATGAGGTGGAAAATGAGGATTTTGATGAATTGGGAGAATGTAACTACAGATTTCATATTCAATATCACATGGAACTTTCCTGTGGATACTGGAAATGCATCGCACTTTGTTCGTTTGCATTTCTTTGATATTGTTAGTATGGCGCCTGGCCAGTTGTACTTTTAATGTATATCTCAACGGTTTCACAGCGTATAAAGACCTTGATTTGTCTTCCATTACATTCCGTGAGCTTGCTACACCGTATTACATAGATTTTGTGGTGTACTTAGGCAGTTCAGGCGTTGTGCAAGTGTTGATCCTTCTAACCTAAGTAGTACTATGAGGAAGAATGTCATTCTGAATGGTGTTCAGATTATGAAAATGGTTAATTATGTGGCTTCAAAATCAGGTTCTAAGAAGAGAAATTTTTGGGTTATAGTGAGTTCAGTTCTTGGAAGTTTTATTCTATTGAGTGTGGTGATACTTGCTAAATAATCCTAATTTTGATACGGAGGCACAACTATTAATTCAGCTTGTTAATTTCCAAAAGTTTTTCATGATAGAGCTCTTGGTAATGATATTTTCAATGACGGTGGGGTGATGTACTTGTTTTTCTTTCGAGCTATGGCTTAGTTTATCTTCAAGAGTAATGACTTTATTTATCCTCTTTTGTAGGTGGAGTAAATCAATAAATCGAAGAAGATGATGAAAGTGAAGAACTAGACCGTACTTGAGATGAATTTTGAATTGCTATAGATGAATGTTCTATAGGAATCTTTTGTTATCAACC
>ML439298.1:10305-41831 GCA_005239525.1 Nicotiana knightiana
CCTCTCAAGGCCGTCCCCCTGAGTATCCCCCCCCCCCCTTCTACCATCATTCGGGACATCATCATCATAATCATCAATCTCCATTTGTGCCAGAGGAGTAGGTGTAGAGGAGGGCTCGGAACCCTGGTTTCCCGCATCAGAACACTCAGAAAAACTAGATGTAGGTTCATTGTGAAATTGATAACACCCAGTGGGTTGGGATGGTTGGGACTGGGCCTCATGCTAGACCTCCATTGCATTACCCTCAGAGGCCTCCCTTGATG
This sequence comes from Nicotiana knightiana, assembly GCA_005239525.1. Lineage (NCBI taxonomy): Eukaryota > Viridiplantae > Streptophyta > Magnoliopsida > Solanales > Solanaceae > Nicotiana > Nicotiana knightiana. Next base: position 10,569 of record ML439298.1, read on the forward strand.
GGGCATAGGGACTGGCTTCTGAGGGCTCTATGGACCTTCCTCTCCCGGTGGTCGGCTTTTTAGCAATAGGCTTTGACTGCACTCCTAGAGGGTGAGTGCCTTTTATTCTGCCTCGGGAGGATTCACCTCTCCCTTTTGATGTATCGTCTCTACCACGTGATCTAACCATTTCCTTCAATACAATGTAGATAGGTCAATTGAGTTGAAAATAACTCAAACATCTATAGAATAATTGCAGCACAACAGTCACCAAAAGAGAGAGTGCGGATCGCACAATTCTGAGTGAGGTGCAAACTGCACAATTTTGAAGTGTGGTCGCACACCCTGAAGTGCGGACCGCATAATTGTGAGTGAGGTCGCACATCTTCTAGTGCGGACCGCACAATTTTGATTGAAACCGCACAAGTCCAGTCCTGAGTTCTTGATTCTCTGAAGTTCAAAAGTGCGGTCGCAAAATTTTTCTGCAGACCGCACAATTTTGTAGTGCGGTCCTCACTTCAAGCACAACTTTTACCCTATTTATCAGTTATGCGGACCGCAAAATTTTGTGTGCGGACGCACAATTTGAACAAAAACAGCACTGAAACTAGGGTTCATGCAAATATTTCACAAAATGCACATGGTATGCACAAATTAACATGATTAATGGTTTACCCAGTCCTTAATGAACATATATGAACTACCCACATGAGTTTTAAGCACATTTGACATTTTTAGGCCTAGAAATAACTAAACTAATCAAAGAAAACAAAAACAATAAATTAAGAAAAATGGACAAAAATATACATGGATTGAACATACCAGTAATGAATGATGCAAGTGAGAATCTAACTTGATGAACTGAGTGTGATTTGGGAACTATTTTATGATGCACATTGTTTGTTTACGTCTTAGGAATTCAGAGAGCGTAAAGTGTGAATAGTGTTGAAAAACCTTATTTATAGGTTGACCAAGTCGGTCAAAAAGCTACCTGAGTGCGGCCGCACAGTTTTTGAGTGCGGTCCACACTCTTTACCTGCAAATGGACTGAGCTTCTGTGGTCCGCAAAAAAGTGAGTGCGGCTGCATAAATTTGTGTGGTCCGCAAAATTTGTGTTCGGCCGTATTTTGGCTAATTTCCTACAAATCTAAACATCAGAGAGTTGATTTTTTTTGGTCTCCAATTGTGCGGCCGCACAATTCCTTCTCTGCGGTTGCAATTGTTTTTGTGCGGTCCACTCAATTTTGGTGCGGTCCGCATAATTTCAACACTTGGCCAATTTTTTTTTCCCAATTACAGTCCCTACAATGCACACTCATTCCTGCCATTCACTTCAAAACCAGTTAGCTCAATACAAAACCTATCTAAAAAGGAAGAAAATGAAAAAATGAAAAGAAACATGGGTTGCCTCCCAAGAAGCACCTAATTTAACGTCGCAGCACGATGCAGGTTACCATCATTCACTTGAAATGAATCAACGTCACAATGTGGCCATCATCAACCTTGCCAAGATAATGTTTCACCTGGTGACCATTGATCTAAACACTTCATCATTTTTATTCTTCAAGTCTAATGCACCAAAGGGTGTCACATGCACAACCTCAAAAGGACCACTCCACTTGGACTTCAATAATAGCACATAATCACCTTCTTCAAACTCCTTGTTCCAGATGTACTTGTCATGGAGATACTTCATCTTGTCCTTGTAAAAAGATGAACTTGAATATGCATGGTACCGGAATTCATCAAGCTCATTCAATTGTGCCACCCTTAAGTTGGCGGCGACATCCCATTCAAGATTAAGGCTCTTCAATGCCCACATAGCCTTGTGCTCAAGTTCCACTAGTAGGTGGCAAGCTTTCCCGAACACTAACTGATACGGAGACATACCAATCGGTGTTTTGTAAGAAGTCCTATAAGCCCAAAGAGCATCATCAAGTTTCTTTGACCAATCCGTCTGATTGGCATTCACGGTCTTTGACAAATACTCTTGATCTCCCGATTGGAGACTTCAACTTGTCCACTTACTTGAGGGTGATAGGGGGTCGACACTTTGTGAGTGACACCATACTTTGTGAGTAAGGTATCAAAAAGCATTGTTGCAAAAGTGTGATCCCCTATCACTAATAATGGCCCTTGGAGTACCAAATCTTGTGAAGATGTTCTTTTTCAAAAATGCCACCACACTCCAAGCTTCATTGTTGGGAAAAGCCACGGCTTCAACCCACTTTGACACATAATCCACATCTACCAATATGTACGTGTTCCCACAAGAGCTTACGAACGGATCCATGAAATCACTGCCCCACACATCAAAAATGTCAATCTCCAAGATGGTCGTGAGGGGCATATCATTTTTCTTTGAAATCCCACATCCCTTTGACATTCATCACAATGCTTGACGAGATCGCTAGCGTCCTTGTAGAGAGGAGGCCAATAGAATCCACAACTAAACACTTTTATTGTCGTTATAGCTCCACCATGGTGACCACCATATGGCGCAGAGTGGCAAGCCTCAAGAATATCCATTTGTTCTTCCTCCGGTACACATCGTTGAATCACACCATTGGTACAATTTCGGAAGAGATAAGGCTCATCCCAATAATAGAATCACACTATCGGTACAATTTCGGAAGAGATAAGGCTCATCCCAATAATAGTCAAGGCAATCTTGTTTGAGCTTCTTCCTTTGGTTTGAAGAGAATTCATTTGGTATAAGTCCATTCACAAGATAATTGGCTAAGTCGGCGAACCATGGCATCCCTGTAAAAGAAATGGCTAGGATTTTCTCATCAGAAAATGAATCATTTATCTCAAGACCATCATATGGCCTCCCCTCCTCCTCCAAACGAGACAAGTGGTCCGCCACTTGGTTTTCACTACCCTTGCGGTCTTGAATCTCTAGATCAAACTCTTTCAAAAGAAGTACCCACTGCATTAATCTTGCTTTAGAATCTTTCTTGATCATCAAATATCAAAGCACTGCATGGTCGGTGTGAACAATCAAGCGGAACTTCTCCATAGAAAAGACAATAGCAAGGAGCTCTTTTCAATCACCGTGTAGTAGACTTGGGCATCATTCATGGTATTACTAGCATAGTAGATCGGTTGGAAGATTTTGTTGACACGTTGCCCCAACACCGCTCCAACCGCCACATCACTTGCATCACACATGAGCTCAAAAGGTAAGCTCCAATTCGGTGCGATGATAATAGGAGTAGTAGTCAACTTAAACTTGATCAATTCGAATGCTTTCATACAATCTTCGTTGAAATGGAACTTGGCATCCTTCTCTAAGAGCTTACATAAGGGGTTTAGCACCTTAGAAAAGTCCTTGATGAATCGGTGATAGAACCCTGTATGACCCAAAAATCTCCCCACTCCCTTCACGGATGTAGGGGGAGAGAGTTTGGAGATCAATTCGATTTTGGCTTTATCAACCTCAATACCATGCTTTGAAATTTTGTGGCCGAGTACAATGCCTTCCTCGACCATGAAGTGACATTTCTCCCAATTCAAAACCAAGTTTGTTTCCTCACATTGCCAATACCTTGTCCAAGTTGTCTAAGAACTAATCAAAAGAATTCCCCACCACGGAAAAATCGTCCATGAAAACCTCAAGAAAATCCTCCACCATATCGGTGAAGATGGTCATCGTACACCGTTGAAAAGTTGTCGGTGCATAGAGAAATAAGAATTTGATTGTAGCCGGAGTATCCATCAAGGAAGCAATAAAATGCACGTTCAGCCAACCTATCAAGCATTTGATCAAGAAATGGAAGTGGAAAATGATCTTTCCGAGTGACTTTGTTGAGCTTCTAATAGTCCATGCACACTCTCCACCCGGTGACAGTTTTTGTGGGGATCAATTTGTTCTTATCATTTGTTATCACAGTCATGCCCCCTTTCTTTGGGACACATTGCACCGGAGAGGTCCACGAGCTATCTGAAATGGGATAACCAACCCCAACATCCAACCATTTAATGATCTCCTTCTTCACTACCTCTTGCATTGCTTCATTTAATCTTATTTGATGTTTAATGGAGGGTTTGCATCCTCATCCAAAATAATCTTGTGCATGCAAAAGGCGGGGCTTATACCCCGAATATCTGCCAATGTCCATCTTATAGCTTGCTTCCTCTTTTGGAGCACCACCAAAGTAGAGTCTACCTGCACGTTAGTCAAACAAGAGGAAAGAATAACATGTAAAGTATAACATGGGCCAATAAACTCATACCTGAGATGTGAAGTCAAAGGGGCTTTAACTCCAAAGTGGGAGGCTCCTCGATTGAGGGCTTGGTTGGAGGAGTCTTCCGGTTCTCGATATCTAAGGATAATTTTTGGGGCCATAAGTATAAGACCCCATTCCTTGTAGTGCATTTAAACATTCCACAAAGCCTTCCTTCTCATCATCATCATGTTAAGAGACACAGCTTCCAAGGTATCATCAACATTCATCACAGCACTAGCATCATCAACAATCACCTCGGTCACTAAGTCCACAAACGAGCAAACTTCACTGCTATTTGGTTGCATCATAGATTTGCACACATGGAAAATCACCTTTTCATCGCCCACCCCGAAGGTGAGCTCACCGGCTTCCACATCAACAAGGGCCTTCCCCTTAGATAGGTACCTTGATCGAGTCCAAGCTTGCACTACTATTGAGTAGCGAGGATGGTCAATGCAGTTTTACCCAACAAGGTCGGGATCGAATCCACAGGGAGTTAATTGATTTGGAATTAGGTTTATATCTAAGTATAGATGCGTGTTTTGTTCCTAATTACACTTCCACACAGTTTGGTTTTGATTATACTTCCAATTCTATTCTATTGTATGCAATGATTAAAGCTAAGTACAATATTTTTTATGTTGGTTTTCAAGTGTTTAAAAGGGACTAGGTTAGTGACTTCTACTTAGGTGGTATCTAACGGGTAGCAAGAATCTAGGGCAAGCTTGATTTATTTGGGGTCGTAATATAGCTATCACACCCAAGTACTCACTCTATACCTCTCGGTAGTTTGAGTGATTTTGCCCAATTTGGCTTTTTCAAGTCCAAATGGGTATTCATGCAATTCAAGTGATACTAGATCAAGTCGGGTATTACTATCTCTAGGTTTAACCCTTTAATTGGGGTTATCAATTTCTTGAGTTCATCCCAGTTCCTTGTTAGCCTAGTTTTCCTAGACTTAGTCCCTCTTTCTCAAGAAGAGACTAAGTCATAAAGGCATGAATCAGTGTTTGCAACCACTAATTCTTCAATTCTAACAAGAAGTAGGCTAAATATCACTAACCCATAAACATTCAAGCCCTAAAATTCAATACCTATTACATACCCACACTAGGATTGGGTCAAAACCCTAGCTATGGGTTTAGCTACTCATGGAAATAACAGAAATCAAAGATGAAAAGAAGATAAAATTCATAATACTAGATTAAAAGATGAAAATCTAACATTGTAAGGTAAATCTAATACATAATTGCCCAAAAATAAAGTTCCAACCGTCTCACCTGCTCAGCAAGTACATAACATAACCTAAAAATGACAAAAGGTTCTATTTATACTAATATGAAATTTCCGAACAAAAATACCCATGTGGAGGTTACGCGGTCGCATAATTCTGACCACGGTCGCACCCTTGCTTTCGCAACCGCATAATTCTGAACGTGGTCCGTGTTCTTCACTTCTGGATTTGGACTGAGCATTATTTCGCAGAGTGCATAATTTCCATCACGGTCACGTACGAGACTTTCGTGGCCAAGTAATTCTGATGTGGACCGCACTTCTTATTTTTGCTTGAATTTAACTCTTTGAATCTCAGCAACCGCGGTCCGCATAATTCCAATCGCGGCCGTGTAGGTACTTACGCTGCCGCACTTTTCTGACGTGGTCCACGTTCATGTTTTAGCTCAAAATTCCATCTCTCTGAATCTTCCTTTTGCGGACCTCGAAATAATGCTCACGATCGCGTTGAAGCTTTTGCGGCCACAGAATATTAGTGTGGTTCGCGTTTCTCATGTCTTGACCCAGTCTTGGTTTTTGTTCAAGTTTTGACTCCTTTATGAGTTAATTATGACTCCTTTGGCTCATTTTGAACAATCCCTGCAAGCAAGCATATTACATTAGTTTTCGGGAATACCTTCACGTAATTTTGGCCCTAAACACAACTAAAAGAGATAATATAATAGGTTAAAATCCCTACTTATCAACTCCCCCAAACTTAAGCTTTTGCTGGTCCTCAAGCAAATAAGGTAGTTCCCACCTTCACAAGAAAAAGAAAAGCATATTTCAGTTGGCCTAAGGTGACTCCATCAGGCATCAATTGGGAGTAACAATTACCCTTAACGCAAATGAATTATCAACAACATCATGTTATGACCTTTTGAGTACCATAGTTCTAATGTGACGCTAGAGCATCAAGAGTTGACTCAATTCATCAAGGAAGCTCGCTTTCTCACGCGTAGGTCATTGTGGATCCAAAACTCCTTCCCCTCTACTCTTCATGAGCAAATCTCACTTTTTAGAATATAACACTCAAAACAAGGATTGTGAAGAAGTGCACTCATCACTCTCAAAAGAATGCCACAAGTCTGGCTCTAAGTACCATAATCTTGCCCCTTATGTGAATCACCACTAATGTAAGCTCACTCAACTTGAAATCATAAAGGGCTTTAGCGGGGATGTAATGAAGGCTTTTGGATCAAGGTAGGACTTATCGAACTATGATGATTTCATCTTTCCTTAAGCGCTCTATTTTCTCATTTTGGCTCATACTTTTTTGACTCTTTGAGTCATTTTCTTCATCCTTAGGGGAACTAGAGAGACATACCGTCACTTTTTCTTACTCATGAAAATCATTTTTCTCCTTTTATCCATCATTCCGTGCCTTTCATCAATGCGTTCTTTGAATCCCTTCAACCTTCACTTTCTTTTTTTTTTTTGACATATTTCTTGTTGGCTTTTATTCCTTTTCTTTGCCTTTCCTTTTCATCAATTGTTTTTCTTATTTGAACCTTTTATCACTTTCAAATTTCTCATCTCTCCCCCATATGCTTTTTCCAATTGTTCATCATGAATGCTAAGGAAAGACTGGGTGCCAAGAGAGGGTCATTATAAAACGGGTAAAGGCTTGTAATGTGGCTATTGAATGAAAAAGGATTGGGCTCAAAGGGGTTAACTAGGGATATCATAATGGTAGGCTACGGAAGCTTTCAAAGATCCAATTGGACCAAGGAGAGCCTATAATCATTTCTCAAGTCGAGCTACACTTAGAATTTTGCCTAGACAAACATTCAGGGCAAGTTCTACACTTATTGGCACGGAACTTGGACTTGCAATTCGATAACTCATCTCTCAAGTTACTGGATTGTTAAAGAGAACAAAGTCGAGGGCCCACAAAAACCCTAGCTACGATTGAAAATCACAAATGGCTCAAGGAAATCACTCGATGATTGTTTTAGTCAACTCAATAGTCTAAAGGTCACAACTAGAGCTACTCTTTGACAATCTACTTGTCTCTAACCATGAGGTCGAAGGTAAATGTGTTAGTACCAAGTGAAGTCTGCTTGAGACACTATTATTCATTACTATTACATATCAAAGCAAAAAGAAAATGAACTCAATCCATTAAGAATGTTGCCACGCCATCCACCGTTGGGAAGAGCCACCCGGTTCACACCACATCCACCTTGGGAAAGAGCCATGGCAATAAGAAAACCAAAGACTTATTGTTCACACAAAATGAAAAAAGAAGCTAAAAACTTAAAAAGAAGCTACTAAAGGAAATAAGAAGCTAACTATTAAGGAAAAATAACGAAAGAAGATATGAAGTAAGCTACGGAAAGTAAAATGAATATGTACAATAATGAAGTAAAACGAATATATACATAATGGAAATGAATATATACATCGAATGGTAAAGTTATATACATACAAAAAGTGAAAATAACGACAAATAAAGATAAATAAAAATAGTATCACAGTTATTACACACCAAATGTCATCACAAATCAAAATAGACCACCCCCCAAATAAAAAAATAGCATTGTCCTCAATGCTAAAAAAAAATAAGATCAGGGAAAGGTTAGAGAGCAAAGAGAACTCCCTATGTGGTCTCTGTCTACATCGGGTTAGGAACATGAGTGGGGTCCTCAGACTGCATAGGATCATCAGCTCCCTCCGTGTCCTCTAACTGGATCTCCACATCCTCTGACTAGGGGATCACGGGTTTGCTAAGCATCTGGATCATCTCCTCAGCAATATGTGTAGTAGCAGTCGGCTCCTCAGACTGTCCAGCTGCTGTATCTAATGCATCATACTTTACTGCCTGTGGTTTTGGGGCTTGCTCCTCCAGGAGAAAGTCCAGTGGGATATCTCCAGCAGAGGTAAACTTCTCTAGATCATTCTTCAGCTTCTCCACTGACTCCTTTAAGGCCTGAGTCTTCCTCATCTTCTTCACCTGTTTGCCCAGATCCTTGATAATCTTGCCATGTGCATCCAAAGTCTCCAGGAACTTTTTCTGGTGGTCCAGGAGTTTCTTCTGGTTGCCCAGAAGCTCTTTCAATGAATCCTCCACTAATGGAAGTACCTGAAATTGTGATGGGGTTGAGGTCTGTGCTGATACTGCACTGGATAGGACTGACAACTTTGATGTAGCAGCCTGCATCCAAATGTTGAGGCTGGATAATGTCTGAGAAACCCGCAGTACAGTCTCAGGGTAAGTGGAAAATGAGGGCACAGATAATGGCACAGTGATGGATGGCCCGGATGAAGGAGGAGGCATGGCAGTTGAAGAACCTATTGCTGTGGAAGGCTCTGACCCGGTGGCCACTACCCTTGGCTCTTCAGACTGGCCAGTGGAGGTAGTGACTTTACCTTTGGCTTTTAAGGTTGTCTGCACTTTGGAGGCTATACCAGGAGAAAGGCTTTTTAGGCCTCACCTTCATATCAAAATGCCTAGCCTCTACCATTTGGTCTTCGAGAGACTCAGTGATGAAGTTGGGGTAGAGATAGGATCTTTCTTCTTTTCTGACTGCCTTGAAGATATGGTAGGACATGAGGTTCCCCACATTTATTGGATACCCTTCCATGATGGAAGCTATCAAGATCGCCCGGGAGAGTGGGAGGACATTATCATGCCGGGTCAAGCCGGCTACGCACAAATGTGGACCACCCTTTGGCTTCAAAGCTAAGGGTGTTTCTGGCAATTGGAACACCAGTCGTGAGCCATGCCGGTGTGGTCCCTGGAATGGCTAATATCTCCGCTAGCCAAGGAAGAACTGCTTCATCTAAAGCCATCTTCTCCAAATATTACACTGCTTCCACATCCTCAAACCCGACATATGAGTTCAAAATGTGGCCATCAAACTTGATCTTCAAATTCCGGACCTTTGTAATAGTGGTTCCCTTTTTGATGTGGGCAACATTAGCGTAGAACTCCTTGACAAGGTACTCATTTGCACCCACCACTTTGCTGGCGAAATACTTCCACCCTTTTCTCTCCTCAAATTGTTTTAGGACATTTGGATTGTGGGGAATGAGGTCTCTTGTTATGAACTGTCGCTCAAGTGTGAGCGACCTTTGGGGCCACCATACCCGGAATTTTAAGTAGGCCTTCTCACTCACAAATCTTTCAAACCACACCTCAGGCTTTATTGACCTATCCAATCCTCCCACAGTAGTATCACCCCCTCTCCCATCATCCGGGACCTCGACATCACTATCAACATTAATAGGGGTTGTTGTTGAGGCCGGTGTTGTAGCAGGTGGGGAAGATGGTGTCGAAGCCTCACTACCACCCTCTGATCCATCAGACGAACCAGAAGAGGAGGTAGGTTCATTGACTAGGTGGAGGCAACCGGGGAATTATTGTGATTGTATTCCCGGTTGTGCTTGGGAAGAATCCTCCTCAGATGTATCCCGAGATGCTGGGTATTCATTGGAGCTCGAGGAGTCTGGAGGAGGTCTAGTAAGGGTAGTCTTCTTGCTCAATATCTTTTGAACTGATAATGGCATGGTTTGTTTTCCTTTACCCCAGCCTCGGGAGGATTCTGCCCTCCCTTTGGACATGTCACCTCTACCACGAGAATGCACCATTTTCTGCAACACACAAGGAGTGAAATATAGTTAGAACAGGGATTCAATCATGTGTTAAAACAGTACAGATGAAATGAAAACAATGCTTCTCAGTACACGGCATCGCGGACCGCATAAAAGTGAACGCGGTAGCGAGATGCCCATCGCAGACTGCGTAAAAGTGAACGCGACCGAGAAGAGGTCAGGCTCAGACTACTGACTCTCTAAACTTTCTCAAACACGGACCGCGAAAAATTTGACGTGGCCGTGAAGGACACATCGCGGACTGCGTAAAAGTGAACGTGATCGCGAAGGAAAATAATAGACTCTCTGAAGTTCAAAAGCGCGGACCGCAAAAAATTGACGCGGCTGCAAAAGACCAAACGCGGACCACACAAAAGTGATCGCGGCCACAAACTCTAATCAACCACTAGTGCTTTGAAGTTAGGGTATCACGGACCGCGTAATTTTGGACGCGGGCGCATACCATATTGCAAACCGTGAGAATATGACCGCGACTGTGAATTTCAAATAAAATCCGCACTGAAGAACACTGACAACTAGGATTTTCACTAATTCTGCAACAACTATAGCAATTAACCATGCAAAGTTACTAACCCCATCCCCCATTAGGCATACAAACACTACTCACAAGTATTTAAGCAAAAATTAAGCATTAATTTGACAGTATGGCATGCATCTAACCCTAACTAAAAAGAAAAAGTAAAACAAAGAGAAAAGAAAAGAAAAGGATAAAATAAAACCATTGAAATGAAAAGACCAGTTGTAAAATTCGTAGGAAATCTACACTTAATGTGAGTGAGATGAGAATGAAAACAAGGAGAAGTGTACAGTGCTTTAGGGAGTTTGCTATGTTATGGTTCGTAAAGTTTGAACAGTTTCAAGACTTCCTATTTATACTGAGAACCAGTGGACCCAGCCCCTTATCTGTGTGCGGCCGCAAAATTTTGTCCCGGTCCACACTCTTTTACCTTTTGTAGATCTGCTTCAAACACATGGGTGCAGCCCGCGAAATAATGGTCGCAGCCGCAGCATTACCGGGGTCCGTAAAAATTTGAACGCGGTCGCAAACTCTGAAAGGATTTTTACAAGCCAAATTTAGAGAGTTGGCATTTTGCTCATTTCAACTACGTGACCGCACACAGAATTATGCGGCCGCGAAGTACTCACGCGGTCCACGAAATTTTGGGCGCGGTCCTCGAACTTTTGTCACTTAGCCAAATTTATTCCTTGTCAATTTCCTAAACTGCACAACCAATTCTTACATAAACTTCACAACCAGTTAGTCCAAAACAATGCCTAATCGAAGAACAAAATTGAAAGAAAGAAAAACACATGGGTTGCCTCCCAAGAAGCGCCTGATTTAACGTCGTGGCACGATGCATGTTACCATCATCATTTGAAATGGATCAAGTCCAAAACGTGCCTATCATCAATCTTGCCAAGGTAGTGCTACACTTGGTTCCCATTGACTCTAAAGATCTCACCATTCTTGTTTTTCAAATCTAGAGCACCAAAAGGAGTCACATGAACCACTTCTAAAGGAGCACTCCACTTTGACTCGAGGTTTCCCGGAAACATCCGTAACCGAGAGTTGAATAGAAGAACCAAGTCACCTTTCTTGAATTCTTTATTCCAGATATATTTATCATGTAAGTACTTCATCTTGTCCTTATACAAGGACAAGTTGGAATAAGCATGGAACCGGAACTCATCAAGTTCATTTAGTTGCTTTACCCGGAGATTGGCAGCTACATCCCGTTCAAGGTTCAACTTCTTCAGCGCCCACATGGCCTTGTGCTCTAATTCAACCAGAATATGACATGTTTTCCCAAATACCAACCAGTGCGAAGACATACCAATTGGAGTCTTGTAAGTTGTTCTATAGGCCCATAAAGCATCGTCAAGTTTCCTTGACCAATCAGTCAGGTTTGCATTGACAGTCTTGGATAATATGCTCTTGATCTCCCTGTTGGAGACCTCAACCTGCCCACTTGCCTGGGGGTGATAAGGGATTGACACCTTATGATTGACACCATACTTAGAAAGTAAGTGTCGAAGGCTTTGTTGCAAAAATAAGAACTCCCATCACTAATGATAGCCCTTGGGGTGCCGAACCTTGTGAAGATATTTTTCTTTAAGAAAGCCACCACACTCCGTGCCTCATTGTTGGGCAAAGACACAGCTTCAACCCATTTGGAAACATAATCAACAGCAACAAGGATATAAGTGTTCCCATATGAACTCACAAATGGCCCCATAAAGTCTATTCCCCACACATCGAAAATATCAATCTCAAGAATGGTGACGAGGGAAATTTCATTCTTCTTGGAAATTCCACCAGCACTTTGGCACTCATCACAATGCCTAACAAGTTTGCTAGCATCTTTCTACAAGTTAGGCCAATAGAATCCACAACGTAGGACCTTTGTAGCATTTTTCACCCCCACCATGATGACCATCATAGGGCGAGGAATGGCAAGCTTCAAGGATACTCAATTGCTCTTCTTCTGAAATACATCTCTGGATAACACCATAATTGCAAATCTTGAAAAGATGTGGCTCGTCCCAATAATAATCCAAGCAGTCCCGTTTGAGCTTCTTCCTTTGGTTATAAGAGAGCTCACTCAGGACAATGTTGTTCACAAGAAAGTTAGCCACATCGGCGAACCAAGGCATCCCATTCAAACACACGGAGAGAAGTTGTTCATCCGAAAATGAATCATTAATCTCGAGGCCATCATGGGGCCTCCCCTCCTCTTCCAAGCGGGACAAGTGGTTCGCCACTTGATTCTCATTCCCTTTTTGGTCTATGATTTCAAGGTCAAGAATTTTAGAAGAAGAACCCATCTCATCAACCTAGACTTAGAGTCCCTTTTACTCATCAAGCAACAAAGTGTCGCGTGATCGGTGTGCAAAATCACTTTGGTACCCATGAGGTACGGGCAGAACTTTTCCATGGAAAAGACAATGGCTAATAGCTCTTTCTCGATCACCGTATAGTTGACGTGGGCATCTTTCATGGTCTTGCTTGCATAATAGACCGGATGAAATATCATGTTGATTCTTTGCCCCAATACCGCTCCTACCGCCACGTTGCTAGCATCGCACATGAGCTCAAATGGTAAGATCCAATTGGGTGCGGTAATGATGGGAGTGCTAGTCAAACTATAATTGAGTAGCTCAAAAACTTTTGATGCAATTATTATTGAATACAAACTTGGCATCTTTTTCCAACAACTTGCACAAGGGGTTCACCACTTTTGAGAAATCCTTGATGAACCTACGGTAAAACCCCGCGTGACCAAGAAAGCTCGTCACTCCCTTGATGGAAGTAGGAGGAGGGAGTTTTGATATCACTTCAATTTTTAGTTTGTCCACTTCAATACCATTCTTTGAGATCTTATGGCCGAGGACAATGCCCTCCTAGACCATAAAGTGGCACTTATCCCAATTAAGCACTAAGTTGGTCTCTTCACATCGGGCCAACACTTTGTGAAGATTATCCAAGAATTCTTCAAAGGAATCCTCCACAACACTGACATCATCCATGAAAACCTCGAGGAAGTCCTCCACCATATCCGTGAATATTGCCATCATACACCGCTGAAAAGTAGCCGGTGCATTACACAAACCAAACAGCATCCTTGAGAATGCAAATGTGCCATACGGACAAGGAAGGTGGTTTCTCTTGGTCTTCAGGTGCAATAAGAATCTGGTTATATCCGAAGTACCATCCAAAAAGCAATAATAAGCTCGTCCGGCTAGTCTATCCACATTTGATCAAGAAATGGCAATGGAAAATGGTCTTTCCTGGTCACTTTGTTCAGCTTCCTGTAATCCATGCATACCCTCCAACTGGTGACAGTTCTTGTGGGGATCAATTCATTCTATCATTCGTAATCACAGTCATGACCCCCTTCTTTGGGACACATTGTACCGGCGAAGTCCATGAACTATCAGAAATGGGGTACACAACCCATGCATCTAGCCACTTGATGATCTCTTTCTTAACTACCTCTTGCATGGCCTCATTCAACCTCATTGATGTTCCACGGAGGATTTGGCATCTTCTTCCAATATGATTTTGTGCATGCAAAAGGCAGGGCTAATACCCCGAATATCTTCCAATGTCCAACCTATTGCCTTCCTCCTCCTTTGAAGCACCGCAAGGGTGGAATCTACTTGCACGTTAGTTAAGCACGAGGAAAGAATAACAGGTAACGTAGAACAAGGGTCTAAGAACTCATACCTGATGTGTGAAGGAAAGGGATTCAACTCCAATGTGGTTGGCTCCTCGATTGAGGGATTTGTTGCTGGAGTCTTCCAGTTCTCAAGGTCCAAGGAAAGTTTTCGGGGTCCATATGTGTAGGATCCCATTCCTTGCAAAACATTTGCACATTCTACCAAGTCTTCCTTCTAATCCTCATCATGGTTTAATAACACAGCTTCCAAAGGGTCTTCCACATTAACCATAGCAACTGCGTCATCAATAATTACCTCAGTCACAAGATCCACTTCGTTGCTATTAGGCTGCCTCATTTACTTGCACACGTGGAACACAACCTTTTCATCGCCCACCTAGAAGGTTATCTCCCCAGCTTCCACATAAACTAAGGCCTTCTCTGTATCTAGGAAAGGTCTCCCCAATATTATTGGAACCTCATAGTCAACCTCACAGTCGAGTATCACAAAATCTGCGGGCAGAATGAACTTGTCGACCCGAACTAGCATCATCAGTTATCCCCAATGGGCTCTTCATTGTCCGTTCCGCCATTTGCAACCTCATGGATATAGGTCTTGGTTGCCCAATCCCCAATGTCTTGAACACGGAATATGGCATCAAATTAATGTTCGCTCCCAAATCACACAAGGCTTTGGCAAAATCGGCACTACATTAGTGCATGGAATTGTAAAGGCACCCTAATCTTCTAGCTTCAGAGCCATGGAATGCACAATGGAACTAACTTGATATGTCATTTTGATCGTTTCACAGTTCATTTTTCTCTTGTTAGTTACCAATTCTTTCATGAATTTGGCATATCCCAGTGGTGAGTATTCCCGCCTGTCACATGGGTGACGGGCTCGATCCCCGACAACGGCGCCAAAAATTGATCGAGTCCAAGCCTGCACTACTATTGAGTAGTGAGGATGGTCGATGAAGTTTTACCCAACAAGGTCGGGATCGAATCCACAGGGAGTTAATTTATTTGGAATTAGGTTTATATCTAAGTCTAGATGCGTGTTTTGTTCCTAATTACACTTCCACACATTTTGGTTTTGATTCTACTTCTAATTCTATTCTATTGTACGCAATGATTAAAGCTAAGTACAATATTTTTTATGTTGGTTTTCAAGTGTTTAAAAGGGATTAAGGTAGTGACTTCTACCTAGGTGGGTATCTAACGGGTAGCAAGAATCTAGGGCAAGCTTATTTAGTTGGGGTCGTAATATAGATATCACACCCAAGTACTCACTCTATACCTCTCGGTAGTTTGAGTGATTTTTCCCAATTTGACTTTCTCAAGTCCAAATGGGTATTCATGCCATTCAAGTGATACTAGCTTAAGTCGGGTATTACTATCTCTAGGTTTAACCCTTTAATTGGGGCTATCGATTTCTTGAGTTCAGCCCAATTACTTGTTAGCCTAGTTTTCCTAGACTTAGTCCCTCTTTCTCAAGAATAAACTAAGTCATAAAGGCATGAATCAGTGTTTGCAACCACTAATTCTTCAATTCTAGCAAGAACTAGGCTAAATATCACTAACCCATAAATATTCAAGCCCTAAAATTCAATACCCATTAAATATCCACACTACGGTTAGGTTACAACCCTAGCTATGGGTTTAGCTACTCATGGAAATAGCATAAGTCAAAGATGAAAAGAAGATAATATTCATAATACTAGATTAAAATATGAAAATCTAATGTTGTAAGGTAAATCTAATACAAAATTTCCCAAAAGGGAAGTTCCAGCCGTCTCACGTGCTTAGCAAGTACACAACATAACCTAAAAATGACAAAAGGTTCTATTTATACTAAGCTGAAACTTCCGAACAAAAATACCCTTGCGGAGGTTACGCGGTCGCGTAATTCTGACCGCGGTTGCACTTTTTCTTTCACAGCCGCATGTTTCTGAACGTGGTCCGCGTTCTACACTTCTGGATTTGGGCTGAGCATTGTTTCGCGGACCGTATAATTTCCATCGCGGTCGCGTATGAGACTTCCACGGCCGCGTAATTCTTACGCGGACCGCACTTCTTATTTTTGCTTGAATTCTTAACTCTCTAAACCTTAGAAATCGTTGTCCGCGCAATTCTAATCGCGGCCGCGCAGGTACTTATGCGGCCGCACTTTTCTGACGCGGTCCGCATTCATATTTTAGCTCAAAAATCCATCTCTCTGAATCTTCCTTTCGTGGACCTCGGAATGATGCTCGCGACCGCGTTGAAATTTTCGCGGTCGCACAATATTAGTGCGGTCCATGTTTCTCATGTCTTGGCCCAGTCTTGGTTTTTGTTCAAGTTTTGATTCCTTTATAAGTTGATTATGACTACTTTGGCTCATTTTGAACAATCCCTGCAAGAAAGCATATTACACTAGTTTTCGGGAATACCTTCAAGAAAATTTGGCCCTAAACACAATTAAAAGAGAGCAAATAATAGGTTAAAATCCCTATTTATAATACCTCATAGTCAACTTCACAATCAAGGATCACAAAGTCCGCCGGGAGGATGAACTTATCAATACGAACAAACACATCATCAATAATACCCAATGGTCTCTTCATAGTCTGATCCGCCATTTGCAACCTCATAGTTGTGGGTCTTGGTTGCCCAATTCCCAAAGTTTTGAACACTGAGTAGGGCATCAAGTTGATACTTGCCCCCAAATCACATAGAGCTTTGACAAAGTCGGCGCTCCCAATAGTGCAAGGGATTGTGAAAGCGCCCAGATCTTCCAATTTCACAGCCATTGAGTGAACAATAGCACTCACTTGATGTGTCATCTTGATAGTCTCACAATTCATTGATCTTTTCTTTGTCACTAAATCCTTCATGAACTTTTCATAACCAGGCATTTGTTCCAACAGCACACTAATGGATAAACTCTTCATCATGTTAATAAACTTCTTGAATTGGTTCTCACTATTTTTCTTTGTGAGCCTTTGAGGGTATGGAGGAGGAGACCTTGGCATTGGTGCCTTGGTCTTTGGCACTACGGGTTCTAGTATGTCAATCACGTGCTCCCTAGACAGTTCACTTCTTCTTGGGTCTCATCCACACTTTCATCAGTATCAATTCTCACTTCTTCATTAGCTTGAACCACACTACTTGGAGTCTCATCTTCTTGAACGAACACATCATCATCCACAATTCTTTGTTAATTTTAGGTGGTTACATCTCCATCTCTTCCACTCCTTGTGGTTACAGCCAATGCATGTCCCGTGTTGTTCCCGCCCTTCGGGTTCACCATTGTATCACTAGGTAGTGCCCCCTTAGGATGAGTTTTTAAAGCTTGCGAGATTTTCCCCAATTGAACTTCCAAATTGCGGATTGAAGTGTTGTGGGAGGCTAATTGAGCATCGGAGTCGGCATTTTTCTCCATCATTTGTTTGAACATATTTTCAATTTGTCCCATCTCATTGTTGGAAGAACTAGAACCTTGAGACGGATATGGGGGCGGGTTGCTTGGTTGTTGATACATTGGGGGCCTTTGAAAACCCGACCTCCGATTCCCTTGGTTATTATTGTTCCAACCCCCTTGGTTGCTGCCACCCCAATTGCCTTGATTATTGCCTCCCCAATTGCCTTGGTTACCTGGATTATTCCACTTGCCTTGGTTGTTGTTATTCTCCCAATTACCTTGATTGCTATTACTACCACTCCAATTCCCTTGGTGGCCTTGATTGTTCCAATTTCCTTGATTTCCCAATGATCGCCATTGTTGTTTATTTTTTCCTTGAGCATTATTTCGTTGGCCTTGATAATTGTTGACATATTACACTTATTCTTCTTGCTCATTGTACGAATCACCTTGGTCATACCCACTATCATCTTGCATAAATTGTTCTGGACGGTTTTGCACTTGTTGACCTTTTTGTTGTCTCCTGTTCATCATCATATTCAAACCTTTTATCGCATTCACTTGGTTTGGCCCTTGAAATTGTTGAAGTTGAGCTTTGGGCAATTGATCCATTGTGTTCGTCAACTCGAGAATAGCTTTCCCATGATCATGTAATTCCTTGTTTAGGTGAATGACGTTTGGGTCACCTTGAGGAACATTGGCTCTACTTCTCCATGCTGATGCGGTATCCACCATCTCATCCAAAATTTCACAAGCTTCGGCATAAGGTGTGTTCATGAAGTTCCCACCGGCGAGTTGATTTACCACACATTGATTTGTCGTGTTGATCCCCCTGTAGAAGGTTTGTTGGATCATGGCTTCAATCATATCATTATTCGGGCACTCTTTAACCATGGTAAGATATCTTTCCCAAATCTCATGCAATGGCTCATTAGGTTCTTTCTTGAACACTAGAATTTCAGCCCGAAGTGTAGCCATATGCCCCAGAGAGAAGAATTTGGCAATGAATTTTTCCGCCAACTCATCCCATGTATGGATGGAATGATTGGCCAGTCTCTCTAACCAGTCCAAAGCCTTTCCTCGTAGAGAGAAGGGAAATAGCCTCAACCGCAGTGGATCCTCGGAGACATTGGTTTGTTTGCTCCCCCAACAAGTATCCACGAACCCTTTGAGATGCTTGTAAGAATTTTGACTCGGAGCCCCGGTGAAGAATCCCCGTTGCTCAAGGAGTGTAAGCATCACCTTGGTAATTTGGAAGTTGCCCGTCCTAATGAGGGGAGGGGGATATAGCACTTTTATAACCCTCGTTCGGCAACACCCTGTGCACAACCGCTCTTGGTAGAGGTGGGGGGTTGGGAATGTTATCATGAGGGGGTCGGCCTCGCCTATTTTCTTGAGGTTCAGGATGAACCTCATTACCTTGATCATCGTCTACTTGCTCCCCCAATGGAAAATTCCCGAGGGGTTCATTGGCTAGAGATATTTTTGTACCTATAATCAATTCAAAACAAAATTAGTGTCTCGGAAGGAAAATAAGACAAATTGCACACAAACCTAGATATATAGCAAAATCCGTAATGCTCCTCGGCAATAGTGCCAAAAATTGGTATCGCCCAAACTCACACCACTAATTTAGGTTGTGAGGCGGTCGAAGCAATAATAAAAATCCAACGCGAGTTGGGGTTGAGTCCACATGGAGCTTGATTTGGGATTAGCTATATACCTAGTGTGAATGTATGATGTTCCCTATATTACACTTCCACATTTTTTTTTGTTGTTTCTACTTCTACTTTTATGCTATTGATTGCAATTGTAAAGCTAAGAGCCAATGTTTTTGGTTTTAGTTGTTTCTCAAATTATAAAAGATCTACGGTTGCGACTTCCGCCTAGTTGGTTACCTAACGGATTTAGAGCTTTAGGGCGTGTTTGGGTGATCGGGATAAAATATAGCAATCACACACGATTACTCACTCTATACCTCTTGGTAGTTTGAGTGATTTCCCAATTTGTCTTTATCAAGTACAAATGGGTATTTCATGAAACAAGTGATAAATGCTCTAGTCGGGTCTTACTATCTCTAGGTTCTTTAATTGGGGCTATCAATTTCTTGAGTTCACCCTAACTCCTAGTTAGCCAAGTTTTCCTAGTATTAGCCTCTCTTTCTCAAGTAGAGACTAAGTCAATTAGGCATGAATCAATGTTTTCAACCATCAATAAATTCAAGCAAGAGCTAGGCTAAATATCATAAACCCAATCATAAATAAGCCCTAAATCAATCACCCATTAAGTACCCATACTAGGTTTGGGTCACAACACTAGCTAAGGGTTTTGCTACTCATGAAGAATAAAGAAATTAAAGAAGAAACTAAGATAAAATTCATAATACTTGATTAAGGAAAGAAACCCTAATGTTTAAAAGCTAAACTAAGAAAAAGTTACCCAATACAGTAAATAAAAATGGCTCTAAGTGTTCAGGTGCACCAAACTTACAAAACTTAACCTAAAACTGACAAAAAGATCTATTTATACCCAGCTGAAAATATCTGACAAAATTGCCCCTGTGCAGGTTGTGCGGTCCGCACTTTGAGACTGACTAGTCAGTTGGCTTTCTGCAGTCGCATAAAACTAGGATGCGGCCGAACTTCATCTAATTGTGCGGACCGTACATTTTTTAGTGCGGACGCATACTTGAACTTGGAGTGGAGCTGGACTTCTTTTTGCGGACCGCACAATTATGAGTGTGGCCGCACTTTGGCATCCTGCGGCCGCACAATAATAGTGCGGTCCTCACATCTTCAAGCTCCCAAAATACATGTTCTCTGAATCTATTCTTCTGCGGCCGCAAAATAATTGTGCGGTCCGCACTCTGTGAAGAAATTCCATCAATGAATCTTCAAAGTTTGCAGCTGCATACAATATTGTGTGGTCTGCACTGTGGCCCTTTTTTCCTTGTTTTGGTCCTTGTCCAATTTTACTCCTTTTTAGAGTTGATTTTCACTTCTTTGGCTCGTTTCCTAATATTCCTACAAGAAAGCACATCTCATTAGTTCTCGGGAATACCTTTAAGTATTTTTGAGCTAAAACCGAGTAAAAGAGAGCAAATAAGCAGTCAAAACCCCTACTTATCAATAGGCTCAAGTAATGTGGGGGTGGAGGAGCTCCTCTAACTAATGGATAAAATAGGATCTGGAATGCTAAGGGACTAAATAGGAAAGACAAGCAGAAAGAGATGAATATGTGTCTGCACAACTCTAGAGTTGGCCTATTTAGGTTCTTGGAGACAAAAGTTAAGAGGTTTAAAGCATCATCAGCTGCTCTTAACCTTTGTAATGGATGGTAATTCAGTACAAACCTAAGCCACCACTCGGGTGGTAGAATTTGGGTGCTATGGAAGCCACATATATTTAATGTGAACATCACAAAGGTGTCAACTCAGATAATACATTGTATGGTAGAACAAAGAGGAACACAGTACATGTTTCAAATAACAGTGGTATATGGCTTCAATGATCAAGGCTTAAGAAGAGGCTTGTGGCAAGAAATTGGACAAATATATAGCACTATGCAAGGACCATGGCCAGTAATGGGGGACTTCAACTGAGTACTACATAGAGATGAGAGAGTGAGGAGACCAGTATCAATATCAGAGACAAGGGATTTCAAAGAATGTGTGGGGAAGTGTTCACTAAAAGAACTCAAGTCTTTTGGATTATTCTGTACATGGAACAATAAACATGGGCACAATAGCAGAGTTTATAGCAGAATTGACAGAGTCAGTAAATGTGGAGTGGCTGAGTGCATTGCCAGGATCAGAGGTGCACTTTAGGAATGAAGGTCTCATGGAATATTGTCTTACTTTGATAAACTAGGATAATGGACCTCGGCAGAACCAACATAGATTCAGATACTATAACATATGGAGTCAAGCTATTAATTTTCAACAAAAAGTGAAGGAAAGTTGGGACAAGAATATAGAGGGTACATGTATGTACAGACTGGTGGGGAAACTCAACAGACTCAAGTTTGTTCTCAAAGCAATAAACAGATGCCAACTTGAGATGTTGAAGGCAAAGTTATACATGCACAAAGGGAAGTGGACGAATGTCAAAAGGCCCTACCGAGGGATCCTACTAAGCTGGAACTAATACTGAAGGAAGACCAGTTGCCCAAGCAATGCCAGATATGGACACAAGCAAGGAATAAATACCTGCAACAGAAGTGCAAAATACATTGGTTGAATGCAGGGGACATGAACACTAAGTTCTTCCACAGCATGATTAAAGCTAGAAGGAACTCCAACAGAATCTTTACTATAAGAGATGGTGAAAGGATCACAAGAACTAATCCACCTGACATAGCTGAGGCTTTTGTAGAGTATTACAAGAAATTGCTAGGCACAAAATGCACAAGCAAAATAAGAGTATGAAGTGTAACTGTGAAAGAAGGGCATGTGGTTTAAACTAAACAAAGGAGAATGCTGATAGCAGATTTTAGCATTCAGGAGATAAAGAAAGCTTTTATGGGACATTGCAGGGGACAAAGCACCAGGACCAGATGGGTATGGCAGTCAGTTCTTAAAAGATTGTTGGGAAACCATTAAACAAGACTTGATAGCGGGGGTTATGGAGTTCTTTAGAGAGGGGAAACCATTGAAAGTATGGAATAATACAGTTCTCACATTGATCCCTAAGTCAGATCATGCAGACATAGTAGGAGCCTACAGGCCAATTGCATGTTGCAACAGAATCTATAAAACAGTGTCCAAAATGCTCTCTAATATGTTGAAATTGGTCTTGAGAGAGATTATATCACCCAATCAAAGTGCATTTGTAGCTAGGAGAAACATAGTGCAAAACATCCTCATATTACAAGACTTGGTGAGGTTGTACAACAGGAAGCAGACAACTAGTAGTTGCCTGATTAAAATAGATTGGAGGAAGGCATATGATACAATGGAATAGGAGTTTGTAGAGGAGATCTACATGCTATGGAGTTTCCTTAGAAGTACATCAAATGGGTCATGAATTGTATTACAACTGTACACTACTCTATAGCTATAGATGGAAGAATGTATGGTAGCATTAAAGGAGAAGAGGGCTGAGGCAAGGGAATCCAATATCCCTGTTACTTTTTGTTATATGCATGGAGTATTTCACTAGGATAATGGTGGTGGTAGCTAAACAGGAGGGTTTTGGATATCATACCAAACGCAAGAGTTTGAAGCTGAACCACTTATGCTTTGTTGATGATGTGTTGCTCTTCAGCAAAGGGGACTTCCAATCACTACATTTGCTCCTTATGGGATTAAATACATTCTCCAATACAACATGGCTATGCAAAAATGCCAACAAGTCAAATATATTCAGTGTACATATGAACCCTCAAAGTCTAAATGACCTGATTGGGATGGCTGGTTACTAAAAAAGGAAGTATCCCATTTAGATACCTTGTTGTGACCATTTCAACTTAGAGAATCTCAAAAATTGATTGTGAAGTATTGCTTGACAAGATGACAGCAAGAATTAAAAGTTGGGGTACCAGGCATCTGTCCTATGCTGGAAGACTGTTGCTTGTGAACTCTTTATTGTTACACATTCACAGTTATTGGTCTTCTATATTCATACTACCAAAGCAGGTATTCAAAGGCATCACTACAATATTTAGGAACTTCCTCTGGGATGGAAAAGTTGTCAAAAATAGACCTCCCTTAGTGGCATGGGACCTAGTATGCAGGGACAAGAATGAGGGTGCACTAGGGATCACAGACTACATTAAATGGAATGGAGCATCTATTGATAAATATGTCTGGAATGTGGCACAGAAAGCTGACAACTTATGGGTAAAATTGATAAGTAACATATACTTAAAATATAAGGCATGGTGGCAATACACATGTCCAATTGATTGTTGATAGTACTTGTCACGACCCCAAATCCAATAGTCGTGATGGCACCTAACCCAACCTGCTAGGTAAGCCAATTAATAATTATCAAATTTCAATAATATTAACAAGACAATTAAACGAAAGTAATTTACTGAATTTTATACACTTCCCAATGACTGGTAGTACAAATCATGAGCTTCTAAGAATGGAGTTTACAAAGAGAAAATAAAATAAATACATAGTCTGTTTGAAAAGTACATAAATAGAGATTTATAGACCTAAAGCTACCACGAACAAGGGGCAGCCACAACTAGGACGCAGGTACATCTTCAATCCCGCTCCCATCAAACGAAGCAACATCAACAACCGACCCGATGTACTCAGTAAGTAACAAACATAACCTTAGGTTGAAAGCAGTGACGAGCTAACACTAGGTCGGGTTCAATACCCATATCTCACTAACAGTTCATAACAGCATAATACAAGTACAAAAGAGATATCTCTGAAGTAAAAATGCTCAACTCATTCCCAGTTCCAGAAAATGGTCATGCTTTTCAAGTATCATAGTGAAAAATCCCAAATCTCTTACCTAAAATACCAAAAGTACGAGTAAGATTGAAAACTGTAAAAAAAAAAAATTCAAATATCCTTCCACAATGAATAAAAATGTTTCATTTTCTTTTCGAATAAAAAGTATAAAATACCTCTCTAAGCCTGCGTATCAATGTGTATCATAAGTCATGAATGACGTGATACCGTATAACATGAGGAAAAATGCATCTCTATGCATGTATGTCATGTGTGCATACAAATGCCATGTATCTAGGAGTTGAATCATGTACTCACACTCTCAGAGTACTCAATCTCACTGTTTCACATCCTCTCTCACTATGCTCAATGCTCAGCACACTCAATCACTCAGTGCTGTATAATAATTGCTGCAGCGTGCAGCCCGATCCACGTATATATATAGTCGACTGCGCTCACTAGGGGTGTACAGACTCCAGAGGGGCTCCTTCAGCCCAAGCGTTATATTGTTGCGGCGTGTAGACAGATCCAATACTGTTGCGGCATGCAGCTCGATCCAATACTGCTGCAGCGTGCATCCCGATCCAATACTGTTGCGGTGTGTAGCCGACCCATAAGGTAAATATATAATATGTTGTGGCGTGCAGCCCGATCCCAAAATGTCACTCGCACTCAGGTCCTCGGCCTCACCCAGTCACCACTCTCTCCATTCTCATTCACGGACGCACAATGTCATGAAAACTAGCCCGACAACAATTATATGATGTATCAATAACAACAACTGAGATATGATATGAATGCATGAATATGACTGAGTATGAAATATCAATAAAATCAGTTAGATAACAACAAGAAACAACCACTGCGGGTCCTAACAACATCAGCATGAAGCCTAAACATGATATCTAGCATGATTGACAGCTCAATTACTCCATCGCATGGTGAAAACACAATCATCAACAAACTAGGGCCACTCTACAGTGCCATGGAAGCAATAAAGTCCCAATTCACATGGTGCCCGCCCACACGCTCTTTACCTAGCATGTGCGTCACCTCAATACCAATCATATAACATGTATTGCGGGGTTTCATAACCTCGACAAATCCAATACCAACGCCGAGCAAGCCAAGCGATTCTCCAAAGATACCATCCTGTGTGTTCCGACCTCTGAACGGCTCGAAACTAACCAAAAATAATTCAAATACATCAAACAATGCAAAAGGAATCAATCCCGATCATAAAAGATCAAATCTTGAATCAAAGCCTGACATTGGCCCAAAAGCCCAACCTGAACCCGCATCTCAGAACCCGAAAAAACTCACAAAATCCGATAACTCATTCAATTATGAGTCCAACCATACTAATTTCATTCAATTTTGACTCCAAATCATTGTTCAAAACTCAAAAATTCATATTATGAAACTTTAGGCCAAAACCCCCAATTTCCTATTTAAAATTCATCAACCAAAAGCTAAAAACGAAGATAGATTTATGAAATATAACCAAAATCGAGGAGAGAACATTTACTCCAATTCATATGGTGAAAATTTCTTCAAGAATCGCCTCAATCCGATCTACATAGCTCCCAAAATGTAAAAATGATTGAAACCCTCGAAATAGAGTACTTTATAATCACTAGGCGAATCAATGAATCGCGATCGCGGAAATACCCTCATGATCGTGAAGAAGATGCACTGCCCCTGCAAAAACACTACGCGGTCATGCAATAAGCTATGCGATCACGAAGTACGGACTGCTTAGTCTCGAAAAGAACCTAAACGCGAAGAAGCCATGAAGACCTGCCCAGCTCAGCTCTACAATGCGAACGCGCGCTCACATACGCGAACACGATGATCAATATGCAGTAACCTATGCGAACGCGGACCCATATTTGTGAACGCGATGAAGAACCACTCAGCCTCAATCTTTCCCTTACGCGATCGCATGCCTCATTCCGCGATCGCGAAGAACACTGGTGCACCAGACATCAGCAGAACCAGCAGTTTAAATTTGAAGGAAAATAGCCCAAAATCAATCTGAAACACGCCTGAGCCCCTCGGGACCCTGTCCAAACGTACCAACAAGTCCCATAACATAACACGGACCTACTCGAGGCCTCAAAATAACATAACAACATCGAAATGATGAATCACACCTCAAATTAGAATCTATGAACTTTGAACTTCCAATTTCCAAAACTCGCGCCAAAACATATCAAATCATCCCGAGATGAACCCAAATTTTTCACACAAGTACCAAATGACATGACGAAGCTATTCAAATTCCCGGAACCACAATCTGAATATGATATCCTCAAAGTCAACTTCCGGTCAAACTTATGAACTTTCCAAACCTTCAAATTTTCAATTCTTGCCAACCTGAGCCGAAACCTTCTTGAAACATCCAAATGCAAATTTGGGCATACGCCTGAGTCCAAAATCACCATCCGGACCTAACGGAACCATCAAAACTCCATTCCATGGTCAAATTTACAAAAAGTCAAACTTAGTCAACTCTTTCAACTTAAAGCTTTAACAATGAAATTCATCATTCCAAAATGATTCCGAATAACTTGGAAACAAAAACTGACGATTCACATAAGTCATAATACATCATACGGAACTACTCATGCTCGCAAACTACCGAGCGAAGTTCAAATGCTCAAAACGACCGGTCGGGTTGTTACATTCTCCCCCACTTAAACATACGTTTGTCCTCGAATGTTATAAGAGTTGTTCTCAAAACCATTAAACCAGCGTATAACCTTACCATGCACATACCCGGGGGTGATCCCACATCACCCTATCCCATATAGGTTCGATAACACAACATAACTGGAATTTCTCAATTCAACCTAGCCCATAAACCTTAGAATCCAATTTCCCAACATCCGGAATTTCTTATAAGATCTGAATATCGCAACCTACACGTTGTATAAGTCTGAACAAGTTGTACCAACCCGCAGCCATAACCCAAGCTACAATCACCGGGTATACCACATGACTCATATACCCATAGCAAAAATCTCCAATCAAAGTAACTACTCAGAATAACCTAATCCCGGTAATAAACTTCATACCTAACAAAATCTCATTCTAAAACCTTACACTACCAATAATGAAAGAACACGCAGAAACTCATAACCATTCATCAAATCAACAAGCCGTAGAGCTTCCTCTCCTTCAACAAGAACTATAGCCAATTCCTAAGTCGACTCCTGATAATATCCTTCCAAATATACGGCAATCAAATTCGATAGCACCCATCCAAGATCTGACGGCTTCATCTTATCGAATACCAACTACTCTACTGACCCGCAACACCAATACTACTTGTTGATACCAAATTTTTCCCATATATATTTTAAAAATACATATATATACTTTCAAAATAGTACATGAGCATCAACCAGTATTTTTCCATAATTTTCAGTAATTTTTAGAGGATTTTTAAATAATTTGTTCCAGCATTTTATAAACTAAATAATTACTAATTGCATCACAAATAATTTTATAATGATTTATTACTTAATTTTTATCATTTATATTTATATTGAGCTTTAATCATTTTATGCATAATTATATTTGTATCTTTAGGCTATAATTATAATAATAGCCCATATATGCATAATTACATTATTTGCACGGAAAATAACTTTTTATATTTTTATAATATTAAGTAGTTATTTTAAATCATTTTCATATACAAATAGCAATTTTATCATTTATTAATTATTTTATTAATTTAAATAGGTATTTAAATTATAGCCCTTTTTAATTGATTTTTCGGATCTACCCCAGCCCAATACCCTATCCAGCCCAATAACCCAATACCCAATACACTAACCCAACTACCCATAGCTATACCCGTCCAATTAAACCCGCCCCACCTAAATCTAATCCTGGCCGTTGATCTCAGAAGATCAACGGCCCTAAATCCACCATCCCGTTTAAATATACCAAAACCCCTAAACCCTAACTCATTCGCCCCAGCCGACTTTCTTTGGATACTTTCCTCTCTTCTCCTATCTCACCCCCTCAAACCCTAGCCCACCGTCACAATTTCCCTCTTGATTCATGGGATCTTCCCTTGATTTCCTTCCTTATTTGGCTTTATTTCTCTACTGGCTACCCGATCTTGATGTTACTTGATTCATTTGCCTCAAATGGCAAGTGAATCTCAAGAGACTCGAACCAGATCTGGTTCAAAATCTCTCATATCTTGGCTATTTCCTTCTATGTTCATCCCAATACATGTGAGTACGATTATTTTCGTATCTTAGGGTTTCAAATCTCTGGTTCAAACCAGATTTGGTTCAACTAATGTTTGTTTTTATGAATCTGGCTATTTTTTGGTCGAATTTGTTTAGATCTTTTCAGACCTGAAACGATTTTATGTTCGTTTTGGTATTTCACTTTTTTTTCTAAAAAATTCAGTATTTCTGTCTCTATATTTTCTAGTCCTTTTCTATTATTATTTTATGAACTATTTTATTTACCCTAAAAATTAGGGTTTTAATTTCAATAGATTTTTTGCAAAAATGTTTTTAAATTTTAAATGTTTTCGTCACTAGGTATCTGTTAGGGTTTCCTTATTTTATTTTGACTGATTTTACTCATTTTATGTCTTTATGTTTCTGCCTATTTTCTTAGGCTTCCGATTATTTAATTGTTCTTTTACTATTTCTGCCTGTTTGTTTTAACCCTGGCGATTAATAGCTTACCTAAATTAGGATTTGAAATTAGTCGTTCCTTTAGTGCTGGTGTTTCCTTATTAGACTTTACCTGTTCTTACCTTATTCTAGTATGTGATTAATACCTTACTGGCCTGATTTTATGTCTGATTATTGAACTCGGCTTCTAATTGATTTTGGAATTATTTCTCACCTTATTTAACCTAGTACTTGAATACTGATTGATTCCATATAAGGTTTTCCTTAAATTAAGTGGTACTAGCCTGACTTTACTCGATTCTGTCTTGTTAATTCATTCATGTCGACGTTAATTGATTGTTAAGTTATTTTCATACATTATTTGTGTATGACTGGTTCATTACCTTATTTTTTTATTTCATTAAGTGCTATTTAAACCCCCTTCCTCACTACTTTTAGGACAACTCTACAACTCTCTAACTCTCTGTTCTCACAAAAACTTAAGTTGTCTCTTTATTCTCTTATTCTGATTTCTGCAATAAGTGGATATTATTTGGCCGGCTAAAAGCCCAGGCCAAATTATATGGAATTTGACTGCTATTGCATTCTTACCTGCTTTCTTCTCAACCGTTATGCCTTAACTCTTACTATTTTGTTCTCTATGCTTTATTCGATTAGTCTATTTCAATCCTCAACATGATTCTGCTTTCTATGTGACTACATGATCCCATTTAGTAATAATGATAAACTAAGTTACTTCAAATAAGGTGACCCCTTTTCCTAGGTTAGTTCAGTATGTTTCTTGTAATCAAATATGTTTGTGGTTTAATTTATAGGTTCAGTCTGTTTTTGTCTATGTGTTTAAGCCATGATTGCTTAATTTTTTAGCCTAATCAAATGCCAATTTGTTTGAACTATGTATTGAACATGAACTATGTTTGTTTCTTGGTGCAGTTCTGTCTGCAACTCTGTATTCTGAATTTGCTTGCTTCTGAAAATTAAACTATTTTAAAACCTGCCCCTTTTTACCTTTTATGCACTGGTTTTCAAACTCCTACTCTTAGTCATTTAGGCTCTCACCACCCCCAGTGTGAGCACTGCGGGGGTTCTTGAGACTCTTCCGAACTCTGACACATTGGGGCTGGTCTTCCAATCTTTTTGTGAATTATTTTACGAATGTGGTTCTAGTGTGAGCATTACCCGGGGTCCCTGAGACCCTTGAAAACTTTGACACATTGGAAACCTAAGTTTATGTGCCATGGATGGATCACTACAATAGTCTAGAGTTGTTATGATTGAAGGCCCGGTTCCCAGGTTTAGATTGGGCCTATGAAGGTTCACTATAGTGTAATTGCTACTGTTATGTAATCCATTCAATATTCTGGGCTGTAATAACAGATTTGGGGTTTATTAGTAAAAGCTGGGGGGAGGGGGGTTCCCATATCCTTGTTAAAGTCGGGTAGAAATCTTTCCTATAGGTTTAATTATGTTGATTGAATCATGTGAGTGTCGTACTTGTTAAGAGATCCTGCCTACAGGATTCACGATTGTTTGATTCTGTATTTTTACATTCGCATACTAGAGATATTGTTTATAGTCTTTTCTGTTAATTCTGCATTAGAAATCATGTTCATAGGATCTTACACATATTTCTAACCCAATTTACATTAGTGACCATGTCTATAGGATCCTATTTGTTTGAAATAATGATCTTTCCTGGCAATTTGCTTAATGTTTGCCCACATACAGTTAATAGATATCATGCCTATAGGGTGAAATCAGTCTCAAACCTAGAAATCATGCCTATAGGATTTAAAGCTAATAGATATCATGCCTATAGGGTGAAATCAGTTTCAAACTTAGAAATCCTGCCTATAGACTTTAAATCAGCTTCAGACTTAGAAAGCATGCCTATAGGATTTAAAAGGAACAAAAACAATCCTTATGAGTTAAAAATCCATATTACACTTAGAAACCATGTTTATAGGTCTATTGTTGGTTGATTTCCCAATGCACACGCAAGTGTACGTGGTCGAAAAGTAATATAGGATTTTAAGTCCAGATATCGTACCCACAGGGACTTGTGATTAACTATCAACTAAACTAAACTCAAAAAAATATTTTACTAAAATCAATCTAAAATAGTAAATTTAAGAGATTAAAGAGACAACTAACTTAAAGACGAATTCAATGTAATTTGATATTCTAGAGTTATGGGTTGGCAAACAATCACGTTGAGTTTTCGACCTAAATCTTCGAATCAGGTTTATTGATTGACGAGGTTAATATTGCTCGTAGCCTTCTCCCGAAGTACAACTCGCCTATTCAAGCTAACCTAACGCCTATATTCCTATGGAATCAGGATTAACAAGAACGCATTAATAATTCCCGTATAATAACCAAGCAAGGCGATTAGGTATATTCCTATCCTAACCGCAAATCCGCTCCCCTGAAGGGTTAAGATCTTGCTCTACCCAATCTTATATGCAATCTAGAATTCCCTCTCCCGAGTTCAACCCTAGATTCGTAGATAGTA
>ML439301.1:0-97745 GCA_005239525.1 Nicotiana knightiana
ATGTATGTATGTATTATACCTTCTTTTTATTTAATAAAAATGGGTTAGAAAAAAAAAGGTTTAAAAAAAAAGTAAATAAAAAGAAGGTATAATACATACATACATATATATATATATGAAGAACTATATATAAATAAAAAGCTGGTGGGGGAGCTTTTTGAGGGGAGATGCGAAGAACAGGGGAAGTGAGGGGGTTAGGGAATGCAGATCGTGGAAGTAGCTAGGATACTTACTCTTTTTTTTTTAATTTTATTTTTTGTATTTTTCAGATTTACTCTTTTAATATATATATATATGTATGTATGTATGTATGTATTATACCTTCTTTTTATTTAATAAAAATGGGTTAGAAAAAAAAAAGGTTTAAAAAAAAAGTAACGAAAACAGAAAAATACAAAGAAAAAGCAAAAAAAAAAAAGAGTAAATCTGAAAAATACAAAAAAAAAAATTAAAAAAAAAAGAGTAAGTATCCTAACTACTTCCACGATCTGCATTCCCTAACCCCCTCACTTCCCCTGTTCTTCACATCTCCCCTCAAAAAGCTCCCCCACCAGCCTCACATCCTCTAAGGTCCCAATACCCACTTCCTCACATAAGTTATAAAGTGCACACACATCTATATATAATGGAGAAAGGGGCAATCGGAGGGAGGAAAAATAGAAAAATATCAGAACTAAGAAAAAATAACATTATTCATTTACAGTGAAAATTACTTGGAGACAAGCTGTTTTTGTAGATTTAGTAGATTCAGAGTCGAAAAACGAAGTATCCTTCGTGGTTTTAAGTTTGCAGGTTCAAGTTAGTAGATTGTAAATATTCTCTTTATTGTGAAATCTTACACAAGGTAACACTCAATCTCTGCTGTATAATTTAAACTTGATATATGAGATCTATGTCTTCTCAAAGTTTGAATTTTTTTATTCGTTTTGTGAATCTTCTATAACTAATTCACGAGTTTGGAGGCGCATACTAACAAAGGATAAACTTTTTCAACTAAGGTTCATTCTTTTCCTTTTTCTTGCTTTCACTGTCAACTTATATATTTTCGTCAATTTGGTTGATGTTCCGTTGCTTAGATTTGAGATTTTTATATTCAAATAGCCATGTGATATTTAGTAATTGTATAGAGGTTGCTTAATGAAATATGCATTTGAAGGTTAAAAATGGAATGGAAACCGTGACAAAAAAAAATGGTCAAAATTAAGTTAGGAAGGAATTTGTTCATCGAATTGTTGAATTTTTCATTTTGTCATACCTTAGTTCCATTTTAAGCTCCTATCCTTGAGTGACTAACTTGTTCCATTATTATCTATTTTTATCCATGCCATAAATTTTAATGTAGTCATATAAATTGGTTAGTAGTAAATGTACAGGAGATTATGTTGGGTCATAGTAAGTATCAAATTTTAATCATACTTAAGCCCTCCAACATATTTATAGGCTAATTAATTCTGCCACGGCCTAAAGATAAATGAACACGAATAAGTTATCACATCTCTTATAAATTAATAGATATCAAAGTAACTCCAGAATATACTAGTATGCTTTAGGTGTGATTTATTATTGTGATTGTGTATACGTTCGCGTAACATGATTAGAATTTTCAAAATTAAAATCAAGGTATGCGTTCGCGCAACTTTGGGAGAAACAACCTTAACAATAATAAAGTGTTATTAATTGTGTACATGTACGCATGACATGATTCTTAACACACCAAACAAAACGGATACATGTACGCGTGATTCGTTTCAAGATAATTTCATAATTACGAATAATCGAGCAATTAAAAGGGGTTAAAAGGGTAAATGCACATAGGTTTAAAAAATCAAAACAATTTAATTAAGCCATGTATGATTAAAGATACCGTGCTAAAATGACGGAACTCGGGAATGCCTAACACCTTCTCCTGGATTAACAGAATTCCTTACCCGGTCTTTTGGTTTCACTGACTTTTGAACAGAGTCAAATTTCCTCGATTTGGGATTTTAAAATAAATCGGTGACTTGGGACACCATAATAACTATCCCAAGTGGTGACTCTAAAAATAAATAAATAATCCCAATTCGAATAATGTCACTTAAAGTGGAAAAACTCCCCTCAACCCTTTGGGGAAAAAGGAGGTGTGACATCCAGTATAATATATTGGAGTTCTAGTATATTATACTGAAATTCTAGTATCGTATGTTAGAGTATTTTCCGGATTTTGAACAGTATTATCATTCAGATTTATCTTTACATGAAAAGTGGCAAAATTTCAATTGCTTTTGAAACTGTTGCTATTTTTGAATGACCACTTATAAATCTAATTATTTTTGTATTTCTCCCCGTAGGACTAAACTGGGATAACTATTTTATGACCCAGGGAAATGGTGGGTCGCCCCGACTTAACCCATTAAATACCAAAGTCCGCATGAGTTAGGCTAGGCTGCGCTGGGCCAGCCCATATTAACAGTTCTAATTTTATCCAACCTAGCATATTAGTAAGTCAATATAATATTAGTAAGTCAACTTCCGCATGGGCTTTCCCTGACCGCATTCTCCGGGCAGCTCCCCTATCTGCTTTTCCCGTTCAATCCTATTTTAGGGAAAGGTAAGCTCGATAAATACAGTAGTTTATTCGAAATTAACTCATCATAATTGCATAGTAAAATGAGACGCGGATTTATATTTATTACATATAATTAAGCAACTACCTATGAATAAAATTCTTTTCAATCTTCAATTTTCTTCACTTTTCGTATCAATAATCTATTTTATTTTCAAATTAATTCGATCTGACAAGTCAATTTGTCTATTACTTACTTAAACTGATTAATTAAGATGATTAAAGTTACAAGGTTATTCGAAATCTGCACATGTTCTGTACAAATATATAATTTTAATCAGAATAAAAAAGTATTAAACCTTAATTTTTACGAGGTGGTAGTTATTGGTACAAATAATTTTTCTTCTATATTAGGACTGACACCATTTTATGCTTTTGCAAAAATTACATATACAGAGTACATATTAATTTTCAGGCTATTGTCAATTTATAGTACTCTCTTCGTCCCATTTTAATTATACTTTGCCTTCTTCTTTTTTACGTCCATTAAAAAAAATAATAAATATAAGGTATAACTTACTAAGTTTATCCAATTAAATATTTTTTGAGAATTAAATAATATTAAAAAGAGCTACTATTGACATTAAAAGTATAGTAGGAAATAACTTAAAATTTTTAAGTGATTATAATTTGGGATAAATTTTTGAGCTAAAATAATACTCCATCAATTTCAATTTAGATGATGTACTTTGACTTGGCACAAAGTTTAAGAAATTTTTTTTTTTGAAACACGTGGTGCTAAAAGGTTTTGGGGCAAAAAGTGTGGGTTTATCATATTTCTATGGCTATAAAAGATTTTTAATAAAAGAAAAAGTTTAAAGTTAAATTGTTTCTAAAATATAAACAAAAATATGTTATTTTTTTTTAAATGGATTAATAAAAAAAGTATGTGTTTAAATTGAAACGAGAGAGTGCTAGTTAAATTGGGAAAGAGAGAGTAACTTTTTATAATCCAACCATACTGCACACAGACATACATTCCTGTACCTAGACATATATACCCCAACCCCCAACCCCACCCCACGCCCCCGCAAAATTAATTCACTCTGTATAAATTTACTTATTATGATATTCTTATTTATTTATTCATTAAGGAGCCAGGAACTTGTCAGCAGCATATTTGAGTCTATTTGTTAAGATTTCAATATCTTTGGGCAGCAGACATTTTTTAGGGGCACTTTTTTGAAGTGGGATTATCTGATACCATCTTTGCTTTGTACAGTGCTCTGCTTTGTTTGTGATCTGAATCAAAATTAGCTCTTTTGGAGGCTTTCAATGTCATGTTTTCTTGATCTTTACAACTGGGTCTGAGCTATTTCATCTGTATATTTATTGGAGGATTTGGCTCTGAAGATATTTGGAATTCCTTTTTTCATTCTCTATTTAGGTCATGTTTCTGCTTTTTAGGGAACTGTGGTTTCAATTGTTTAGCTGATATTTAGGGGTTTTTGGAGATTACTGGACACAGGTTTTGAAAAAGAACAATTTTTAGGTTGTGTAACAGTGGTGGGGTGGGGTGGGGTTGATGATTTTTAAGTTTGATTTTTGGTATTGTTAAATATGGGATTAGGTGGTGATGGTGTAAAGGGGGAGTCTTGGGAGGTAGAGAAAAAAAAGGGAAGGAAGAAAAAAGAGGAGGAGAGTGGCTGTTGGATAAAGTTGAGGTTTATTGGTAGCTGTATTTCTTCAAGATCTAAAGTTGATAGCTCCATCAGTGGCATCAGCACTCACTGTGGTAATCCTTCACTTACTTTGTACCAGTTCTATCCCATGTTTTGCTTTGAACTTTTAATTGCATTATTCTTTGGTTTTCTTTGAAGATTGATCATATCTTGTAAAGAATTCTGTCACTGAGGGCATTCTTTATTGTTGTTCTTTGCTTGAGATTGTTTGCTGCTTTTTTATTTTGAAGTGTTAATCTCCAGTTCTTTTAGTACTGGAATGCATTGAGTTTGCCAAATGGTGTGCAAACACTGATTGATAATTGGAGGTGAAAAGATTGCTTCCATGTGTTTCTTCTAGCTGGATAAGTTGATGATAGTTACTTAGAGGAGCTAATAATGAAGGCAGTTCAAAAAAATTTCAGGATGGCTAACTGGATTCGGGAAGTTCCTAGAGGCATTACTAGAACAAACCTAGGAACTTTGGAAGTGTATCTTTTGCAAAGCCAATCTCACTGTTAGGGTGACAGTATTTGTGTTTCCGGAAATTGATGTTGCTGTTGTGCAGCATTCTTGTCAGTCTTGTTCTTGGGTTGTTTTTCTTTTTGTTGATGTTTGCCTGTGTCACAATATTCTTAAGTTTCACCTCTGTTACGTCAAACTGGAAAATAAACTTAATTTGAATCAACAATCAGTGGCAAGAGAAGAAACAGTGCATGGTTTTCTGTTATATATCATCCTCACTCAGCTGCTGGTATGATTTTCTAATGATGAATTTGTAAGAAACAGCAAGGTAATAACTCTTCAGTCAATGAAACAACTTCCAACATGTGGGATTTGTTAGCACCTAATTCTTGTCAGTTTCTGTCTTTCATTTCCTCTGCTTGTGAATACCGGGCACTCAACATGCTGTATCACATGCACATGTAGTATATATATCTGTTGCACCTTTACTCGCTTCATTATGTATTTAGGTTGACTGCTTGTGGCCTTTTTTAAACCTTTATTCTATCCTAATAGGAAACTTTTGGGGCTTTTCAAGATTAATCTAAAGAATGTATTTACGTTAATGCTCATCAGTACTCATGGTGCTGGTATCTTGTATCATTATATGCAGAAAGTAAATCCACAAATGATACAAGCATAGACCAGACTGTTGCTCCAATTATTTCTTCCACGACCACAAGTAATGCAGAAAGTAATGCTTCCACCTCCAAGCTCGAAGAGGAACTTAAAGTGTTTTCACGGCTTCGGAAGTTCGCATTCAATGATTTGAAGCTGGCCACAAGAAACTTCAGACCAGAATCCCTTCTTGGTGAAGGGGGTTTTGGCTGTGTCTTCAAGGGGTGGATTGAAGAGAATGGGACAGCACCTGTTAAACCAGGGACAGGGCTTACGGTTGCTGTGAAAACTCTAAATCATGATGGGCTTCAGGGTCACAAAGAATGGCTGGTTTGCCGCTCTCTGATTTTAACTAAAAGCTTATGATGTATTTCTTGTTGATTCTTTTTTATTTATTTATTTTCATCCTGGTTTATGTTAATGCATTTTCTTGTTTGGCAGGCAGAAGTAAATTTTCTTGGTGACCTCATTCATCCCAATCTAGTTAAACTGATTGGTTATTGTATTGAAGATGATCAAAGGCTGCTAGTTTATGAATTTATGCCTCGAGGAAGCTTGGAGAACCACCTGTTCAGAAGTATGTAATTGACCCTTTTCTAATATACTTTACATTGTTGTATTCTCTGAATTTTGGTTATATTTGAAGATCAGTGTAAGATGTGCTTTTGTAAAGTTATCCACAAAAAAAAGGAAGAAAGAAAAAGATGAGGTTTTTGTATATAATTTTTCTTTTTGGTAATTAAAAGAGTCTTATTTACCAAGGATATATGTACAATGCAAGAAAACATTAAAACTGGACAACATGCCCCAGTTCGACCAGATCAACTCAACACCCAGCAGACTAGATAGCTAAGACAATCCTACTACATCAACTAGCTAACTAGGATAAAAATTTAAACTGTCCATCTCCATTGCTAGCTGCAGTTTCAAAGTACCTCTACAGAACACTTCTTGTATAATCTGTCTAATCAACACTAACTAATTCTTCTTACTGGAGAAGATTTTGTTGCACACAAGTAAATTCTTCCGTAAGTGAAAACACCAAGTAAATGTTCACATACATGTTGCTGTTCTCTTCAGCTAGCTTTAGTTGCTTTAGTCATGTGCCAAATCACTACTCGCAGAATATAACATGAGTTCTCTTGTTGCTGTTTAACTGTCTGTGATATTAATATACATTCCAGTACCAAATGGAAAATCTATTAAGATATAATGCTATTAATTGCTTCATAAATTTTAAGATCGGAATGGTAATATGGAGTTCACCATGTAGCAAAGTTACCATTAGTGTTGGAATGATCGACTACATCTTTCCCTGATACCAAATTGAACCAATGTGGGTATCACCAATTAGCAACCCAGCATTTGTTTGCGAATCTGATTTCCTGTTTCTGTTATGATCACAGATTAATAACATGGGATGTTTGAAGGCCTTTGGAAAATCTGAATCCTATGAGTTTGAGGAAGATACCTTATAGGCGGCAGTCTTCATACTTCTGGAACCCAGTTAAATCTTTTAGTCCTATGTTACACACTTTCTAGGTTTTAGTATCTTTTTTCTTCTATATGCTTGATATTGGCTGATTGACTAGGCAGCAAGTTTAATCAAGACCAGGGTCGATTTGTTAGGAGGAAGAAACTTTCTTATTCTCCCTACTTTCTAGTGTTTAGTTGCTTTAATATCATGGAAAAAAGGTACATTTTGTGCTAAAGGAACAAAAATGACTTATTTGAGAGTATAAAGAATCTTGAGAAAAGGTACTATTCAATACCACATGTCCAGACGTCATTTGACCACTTCTAAACCTGTCAGTCCCACAATTGTTGTCAACTCCTACCATTGCTTCCCAAAGTTAACCACCCCATGAATTTCGTCTATCACCCAAAATAGTTTAATAGAAACAAGTTTCTCGTGGTAAATATCTGCGATTGATATTTGCATTTCTGAAATTATTTTGTATGCACTGTCACCAGAACAAAACCGTTAGCTACTGTTTATTTGCTGGCAATGACCTGCTTCCTGGCAGTTAGAGAGTAGCTCTTTTTTTTATATATGAAAAAGGTAAAGTTATTTCATCTAAAAATGGCAAAGTTAGAGCATAGCTTTTATCATTGTTACTTTATATTGATCATGGCTATGTCTTAAATGTTGATTCACATATAGCAGCCTTCCATTTGGAGGTAAAAAAACCTTTATACAGTTTATATACTGGCAATGTATTTATAATCATTTTTACTTTCTCTTGTCATGGCCGTGTCTTGAATGCTGATTGACTTAAGCTAGCAGTCGCCAATTTGGAGATAAGATTAAATCTTTAAACTGCACAACTTTGGATAAGCTTTTTAAAGTGAGGATGTCGGTTTTCTCTTCTTTATTTCCCCTCCCTTTTAACACCTTTACGGTGCATTGAGGTAAATGTGTTGTCAGTTGGTGCTTGCAAAACAACAAAGCATGCTCAAATAGTGAGACAGTCTATTTTGGAGTCAGCATTTATGATAAGTTTTTTCCAGTTTGCATAGGAGGAGGGAGGGAGGGAGGGATTTTACAGTAAAATATCTAGCAAGTTTCCTTTCTTTACTTGATGCTTGCTTGACGTTGAAAAAAAAAAAGAGAGGAGGAAATGGGAGATCAGAAAGGGAAAGGGAGTTTTTGGACAGGATAGTGGCTAATCCTGGTTTTATAAGCATCAGCTGATATATTTTGGCTTTTGCTTTACTTCATTTTTGGGGTGCTTTTTACAAATTCTTCTGGCCATTATCTAATTCCTGAAGAGCTAGAGTGGAGAGGTTTCTCGTCAATCACTAACGACTTGCTTTGCTCAGCTCAGCTTAAAATACCAACCTTCACATGGAACTTTAAAGTTATGAAACAACCTACAAGTTCTCACTTGAGTCTGCTAGTTTGGATATTGTAATTCTTGAGCTCAACCTTGAGTCTAACCTGCTCGTTTTCTGTGAACTTAATGCCTGCTGCACACAAAAATCCATTTCTAATGAAATAAAAAACAGTTGCAAAGAAATTAACCAACTGCGATACTCGCCACAAGATAAGAATGATTAATGTGTCCAATAAATCAGCAAGACCTGTTTCTATTGCTGGAAACTGTGTAGTATATATACCTATAATATCCTTTCACCCCAAAGTGAAATCTGTGTTATTCCTGTTGATCAATTAATTTATCTCTTTCATTTCTAGAAAACCTTGTAGCCACTGATTCCTGATGATGCAGACGAATCAAGGTAAAGATTAGGTTGTGCAAAAGTGAGGATTTAGATTTGGAGGTTGTGATGATGGTGATGAAAAAAAGCATGGTGAGATAAGAGTATAGAGTGAGTTCTTATGTGTAGGTCATAGAGGTCATAAAGGGAGGGAGTAAGGGGTGGGTTTGGCTAGAGATAGAGATAGAAGTGAGGAAGAGGGAAGGGTGGCTGCTAACTTGGGTTGTATGTGGGAGGGGGCTTTCTACTCCGGAAGAATGACAGTTAATCATCCCTTTAGGAAATGCACTAACATTTTATAAAGCATAATCAAAAGAACCGAGCATCTTGATCTTTTGGAAAACCAAATTGAGACTGCACGGGTCAAACCTTGCAAGTTCCCTCTTAAGTGAGGCATTTGAGATTGGCATTTATTAAGGAATATTATGGGATTACTTTCGACATAATCTGTCAATTGACGTATATGATAGATTCCATTGCACTTCTGCTAGAATTCCTTGATCCTCGTTGGGCAGTTGTAGTTTATGGTACCTCTGTTGAGAGATGCAATGCATGAGCATATTCTATGTGATCTATGGTTCAGCCACTAGAAACCATAATTAATTTGGTAGGGAAGAATAAAGTCAAATAGAAATTTGGTAGGGGAGAAGAAAGTCAAATTTTGGGGAGGGTTTGGTGATTCTTGGGGAAGACAAATGATGTTACTCCAACAGCTAGCCTTAATTGGTCTTGTATACATTATATATTTCCAGGTTTTTGCATTTCGCATATTTCTGGAATAACCAAAAATATGATGGCTTTTATCTTTTGTGATTTTTCAGTATTGCTATCAGAATCTGGTGAAGTGGATGTTGGTACTTACAAAGTTCTAGAATATATGCTTATCTTTTTCTGCTGTAAATGTTCATGTCCTTGCATTATTTTATGCAACTTTGTAATAATGTTTTTATTATCAGGGTCCCTGCCTCTTCCGTGGTCCATCCGGATGAAGATAGCTCTGGGTGCTGCAAAAGGTCTTGCTTTTCTTCATGAGGAAGCAGAAAGACCAGTGATATACCGTGATTTCAAAACATCCAACATTCTGCTAGATGCGGTGTGTTCAAACACATTGGCAAATTGATCTAACCCATTTTTATCATTTTTCTAATAACACGGTTCTCTCAGGATTACAATGCCAAACTTTCTGATTTTGGA
Source organism: Nicotiana knightiana (assembly GCA_005239525.1). Taxonomy (NCBI): domain Eukaryota; kingdom Viridiplantae; phylum Streptophyta; class Magnoliopsida; order Solanales; family Solanaceae; genus Nicotiana; species Nicotiana knightiana. The sequence continues at coordinate 9,802 of ML439301.1, forward strand.
CTTGCCAAAGATGGTCCAGAGGGCGACAAGACCCATGTTTCTACTCGCGTCATGGGAACATATGGGTATGCAGCTCCTGAGTATGTGATGACAGGTAAAGCTACAATCTTGGTCGATCTCTTTCTTCCTACAATACTTACCTATATTTCAGTTGGATGGCCTGCTCAGCTTTATCAAATTTTTTTGTGTCACTTAAAGTCCTACCTAGTTGGATGCAAGTCCGCTTACAAATCCTTCAAACCGTTTTAATCTAGTATTTCCTACTATTAATGTCTCTGTACAACTCCATGACCTGAACAACAGTTGAAAAGGCTCTTGAATGTTCTTCCCATCTGCTGAGTGAAACTTCCATTAATTAGATGATCTGTTGCTCTTACTGATTAAAACGGATCCCACTCTTTTGTCTCAGGACATTTGACATCAAAGAGTGATGTCTACAGTTTTGGTGTAGTTCTGCTTGAAATGATGACAGGTAGGAGATCAATGGACAAGAACCGGCCAAATGGGGAGCATAACCTTGTTGAGTGGGCCCGGCCACATTTGGGTGAAAGAAGAAGGTTCTATAAATTAATAGATCCTAGGCTTGAAGGTCATTTTTCTATAAAAGGTGCACAGAAAGCTGCACAGTTAGCTGCTCGATGCCTTAGCCGGGATTCCAAAGCTAGACCTATGATGAGTGAAGTGGTTGAAGCCTTGAAGCCTTTGCCGAACCTCAAGGACATGGCCAGCTCCTCGTACTATTTTCAGACCATGCAAGCTGACCGAGTTGGATCAAGCCCAAATACAAGAAATGGCCTTAAAACGCAGGGATCATTCTCAAGGTATGGACAACAGCAACCAAGAAGTCTTTCAATTCCAAATGGTTCTCATGCATCTCCATACCATCATCAACTTCCTCAGAATTCACCAAAGCCAAATGGCAATGCATAGAATTGGATCGGAAGAAATCTGTTTCTATCATTCTTTCCTATCGCCCTCCGTAGATTTTGTTGGCCCACATTTATCCTTGGATGACTGGCAAGGAAATCGGAGTACACATTTTACATGATGTAGTGATCTTTGAGAGTGCTAAACTCTCCTCCTTGAAAAGAATGTAGCATAAGCACCATTGAGTAAATATATTTCTGTGTCGGATATGTCACACTCTCTCCCAATTCTCTCTCAGACCCAGTCATAAGGGGNCATATAGTCAGAGTGTAGCACGTAGAAAACTGTCAGCTTTGTCAACCAAAAAAAAAAGTATATCAATTATTGAACTGCAGTCTTCATGTCATAGCAGATAGTACTATACTTTTGTTTGTTCTGCTTGTTACTTTACCCTTCTGGTTTGACAGTTGAGCTACATTCTTATAAGCATAAAATTGCTAAACATAATGCACAACTATCCAATTTATTAGATGAATAATGTTTATTAGGAGAAACAAAGATCATATCTGATCAAGTTTTGGTGGATACAATTACTTGGTATCTGTGCTGGTGAGAGGTAACAAGTAACCTAATTGAGGTGCGCAAAAGTTGATCTGGACACCACGAATATAAAAATAAGATGAGCGTGCAATTTTTGAATAAATCAACCAAGGAAATCAATGTTTGAATTACTCCGGAATCCAATAATTAGAAGAAAGAATTCCTCAAGAAGTGGAGATAAAGTTATGATCCAAAACCTAGCAAAGGATATTTGTGCTTTTGGGAGAAAAGATAATGCCGTGTAAGTTGTTTATGCCGATGAATGCAAAACACGTGTCATTCATATATCAAAGTGAAGCATTTTCTACAATGGGAAAGAGTTTTTCCCCTTTAATTTCACATAGGTGACTGATTAGACTATAACATCAGAAGCACTAACACGTTAAAATTACACATGGACTCACTTTTAATTTAAAAATTTCCATCTTACTGGTTTCTTCCACCACCTAATGACTACTTTGGTGCATTTTCGTAATTGCACTGAAGAATGATAACAAAATGGCCAACTTATTGCTGAAAATGACTTTTTCTGTATGTTCATTTACTGAGGTCTTAACCTTATACAAAAGTAGTCGACTAGTTCTTGGCTTAGAAAAGATATCAACTTTCACATTTACCATTTTAGACATAGATCAACTTCTCTTCAATCTTCATATAAATGTTGATTTGAAAACCAAGTAGACAGATTGGTTTAATCTTTTCTTGAAGACCCTTTGTGAATCTTGAGCTTCACCTATACGGTTAAGATCTTGTCATGTCTGAATAAACCAAGATTGTGATGTTAATTTTATCTAACTTTGAATTCAAGAATATCCTTTCTATAACCATTGAAGTTATGGGACAAGCTCTGGGTTGTATTCAAGTGGATGAATCCACAGTTGCAATAAAGGAAAATTTTGGCAAGTATGAAGATGTTGTTGGTCCTGGTTGTCACTTCATGCCATGGTGTTTTGGAAGCCAATTAGCTGGTTCTCTCTCTCTCAGAGTAGAGCAACTTGACATTCGCTGTGAATCCAAGACTAAGGTTTTTCCTGTTTGCATATTTGTCTTCTTTCTTTTATCCTCTTGGACAAAGGTTTCTGGTGTTTTACTTGTTGAATACTCTCTCCTCGAGATTGAAGGTTTTTCTAGTCAAATTATGCAGTATTCTTTGGTAGTTTTATCTTGTGAAGTGAATGTTTTTAGTTGTTTCTTATAAAAGCTATATTTTCAGGATAATGTTTTTGTGACTCTAGTTGCTTCAATCCAGTACAGAGCCTTGGCAGATAAGGCAGCAGATGCCTTCTATAAGCTAAGCAACCCAAAAGAGCAGATTAAAGCATATGTCTTTGATGGTGAGATGCAGTAAATTTCAGACTTGGTTATTGTTGCAGTACTTTAGGTCATCTATATCCAAAATTTTCATGATTTTTCTTTTTGGATTTGGTCACATGGGCTATTCTACTATTCTGATATGTGCTATCTGCTAGCTTCCACTATCACATTTATCCACCAAAATTTAATAAATAGAAAGAAATCACACGACTTCTTTTTTGTCTGTGATCATTTATATAGTGAATATCACTAGTTAGGTTTTGCTTTACCTCCTGTCCTTGTTGTAGAGACAATGATGACATGTTTACTTATTCATACCTTATATTGTCTTCATGACTGATTCTGTTTGTCAGTTATTAGGGCAACTGTGCCAACATTGGAACTGGATAAAGTTTTTGAACACAAATCCGAGATAGCCAAGACAGTAGCGAAGCAACTCGCAAAGGTATTTCTTTATATTGATACTGAACCAATACAAGTCAAGAAACTAAATTCAGTCTCTTATCTGATTTTCCTTGGGGAATTACATAGGCAATGTCTCTTTATGGATATGAGATAGTTCAGACTCTTATTGTAGATGTTGAACCAGATGATCAAGTGAAAAGTTCAATGAATGAGATTAATGCAGGTATGGTTATCTTTAAACTTCACTAGCTTACTTTTTTATTCCTTAAAATAAAAGTAAATTTTTCTCTAGCTGTTAGCTTGTCCAACATCAAGTGATTCTTGGGGAAAAATGGAAAAGGGTATTTTTTTTTTCACCCTTTGCTCTTCTAATGTGAATTGGTAAATTATGGAAACTAGCTTCAAGATTGAGAGAAGCTGCATACGAGAAGGCAGAAGGAGAGAAGATTCTGCAGATAAAGCAAGCAGAGGCGGAAGCAGAATCGAAGTATTTAGCGGGGCTCGGCATTGCTCGTCAACGTCAAGCTATCGTAGAAGGGCTCAAAGAAAGCGTACTCGGTTTCTCTAATAGTGTTCCAGGGGCATCATCCAAGGGTATCATGGACATGATTTTGATTACCCAATACTTTGACACAATGAAGGAGATAGGTGCCTCCTCTAATTCATCTACTGTCTTCATTCCTCATGAGCCAGAGGATGTCAATTTCAGAGCAGAGGTAAATGAACAGTTGGCTTCAAGGAAAAACATCTAGGCTACGATGCAGATAGGATGGTTTCTTTTGTACATCTAAACTTGGAAGATTGGAGAGTATCCAACTGCGACGAAACTTCTGCAAGGAGACAAAGGATTGCTATTGAAGAGAGAAAGAGGGTATTTCAATCACCTTCTCCATGTATTGTGTTAGAAAAGGAAAGGTGGGAGAAGTAATTGTGTGCATATTCTCTAGCTACACATAGCAGGCTATTTTCTTAATCACTTGTACACAGTATTTCTATGTAGTAGTAATTTCAAGGAGGGTACGGAAAATAGATTTACCCCAATGTATATGAACACGGGTTTTTACTAACATTTTCTTAAGAATGAAAGCTTTGGCACAGCTGGTAAAGTTGTTTCCATGTGACCAAGGGTCACGGGTTCGAGCCATAAAAACAAGCTCTTGCAAACATGCAGAGTAAGGCTACGTACAATAGACAATAGACCCTCGTGATACGATCCTTCCCAGGACTGCGCATAACAAGAGCTTAGTGCTATCCGTAAAATCTTTTTAAGTGTATAGAGAGGAGCTGAGGAGACAGGCAGAATATATACACTACATTATATAGCTTCGGCGTTCAGTGAGCTCTTTTATGCAATTGTAGCCAAAGTGAGCATCGAAGTTGTAAACTTTAGTGGTTAGTTGTTAACAACATTTTCCACCAAGACTAATAAAGCTAACAGGCATCCACGATAAATTCAGTGTGCTTCACAATATCTCCTTTAATAGCAACCAAATATGTCGAGTGATCCTGCCGAGTGGATACCCAAGCAACTAGCACCAATCAAAAGGTCTTTCAGTCTAAAACTTCTTTCCTGATAAGGACTAAGAAAAGAAGAAAGGACAGTTGAAAACTCTCTTTGGAGAGCCTCTCTGTGCCATCACTTACATTCAACATCATAAGGGAAAAATGTTCATACCATTAAATAATGAACAAATAAAGATTAATCAATTGCATGAATGATGAAGCCAGGTGAAACCAAAAACTGGTCCCTCAATGAACATTTGGGGTGGATATAAGCAAACATTCATGAGTTTGCATTACTAGTTGAAGGTTATTCTTACTGGTGCAGAAGGATAATGTGCTGAAACAAGTCTATCTAATTTATTGCTCTGGACCATACAAAACAACACCACTTCACTCACTTCTCTGTAAGGTAGTAATAGACTCATGGCTTGAGGGCTACAGCCAACCCAATCTTGGCGCTCTTTTCAATTGCCCTGGTGTCCACTTCACCAGATATTGTGAAAAGGGATTTTGGTCGCCACTCGTGTTGGATGAGAGCACTTGCCTTACCATAGCTGTTAACCCGAGCCTTCACCGTGGTCAATGGGTCCAACAAATGCTGTGTCCCGATTGTCAGCGTGTTTTCGTTGCTTGAGAAGCTGTGAGTCAACTCTGCTCCAACAGCTGTATTTGTCACCGGCTTCACAGTGTGGTAGTAGGAAGCACTAAGGGAATCACCCTTATCATTCCTGTATAAAATTATTGCTTAGTCAAAAAAAGATCCAAGATTAGAAAACAACAAAGACAATGATATGTTGGTCCCCAAGTCAAAATTTCCTCAAAATCCGAGAGACATTTAATGCAATTATACAGCCCTCATTTCATTTCAAAAATAGCATCTCATCAATAGAAGGGACATTGTCCGGCTGAAATTATTCAAATCCCAAAAGAGTTTCTTGCAGAAAGACAGAAAACCAAGACGTTACAAGGAAATCATTTGACAAAAAGAAAGAGAAAGAATGGCTAAGAGACAGACTTTGCTCAATGAAGAATCTAACAAATACATATGTACAAGGAGGCAGACAAATGCTTACAGTGCTAAGGAAGCAATAAGATCAGAAGTGGAAAAACTCAGACCAGCATTGCATTTTGTGAAATTGCCTGAGGCAGTGTCAAATGACAGATCAGTGCCCAAAGCAACAGTATTGTTGCCAGCAACGCCAGAGAAGTTGACAAGAGGACTTGCTGTAAGTCCAATGCCAGTACTGATCCCAGCATACTCATGCAAGTATTGGAGCTCTACCTGTAACATAATTCTTTTGCTTAGGAATAACGCAATTCTAAACTACCAACCAACTGCAGAGAAATGTTGTTAAAAGCAAAGGTACCTTTCCAGATTTCTGATCTGGTAATACGAAGCTGACGATTGTCTTGAGTCCTGGTGCAGGTTCATCAACAGTGATGGTAGTGTAGACCTGCATCATTCAATCCAAATTAATTAGCACAGTGTCGGGCTGTGCTCCAACTCAGTTTGGACAAAAGAAACTTGAACTTGTCAATTTCTCAATCAATAAGTCTCAAAATCAAAACCAAAGAAAGAAGACAGAGAACTTTTTGTGCAAGTGTAAAGGGAAGAACAAGCAATCCAAATTAATTAGCACAGTGTCGGGCTGTGCTCCAACTCAGTTTGGACAAAAGAAACTTGAACTTGTCAATTTCTCAATCAATAAGTCTCAAAATCAAAACCAAAGAAAGAAGACAGAGAACTTTTTGTGCAAGTGTAAAGGGAAGAACAAGTTAGATAACTCAACCCCCCCCCCCCAAATTGACTGTCCTTCGACTTTGGTTGTGAAACTCATTTGTTATTGACTACCAGAAAACTCATTTATTTTGGTTATCATACTTGAACATTCAGTCTTCTGTTGCTAAGAGTTTGCATTTGGAAGTATTTGCATCTCGCATCATTCAATCCCCTAACAATATCATAATGCCTACTTTGAACTATAACTCTTATCAGATATATAATCATTCTAAAGATTGACAAATTCACTTTGAAGATTTTTTCAATCACTTTTATTAAGTTCCTTCCTGCATATGGCGGGTGATTTGGAAGGAAAGGAATCAACGATGTTTGGGAGCAAATATGAAAGTACACAGATTGAAATAGAGATTATATGTCTTTTTTGGCTTTTCAGTGTAGACTAGAAGATGTTAGTACAGCAGATTGGATGTTAGATTTCCTCAGCTTCCAACAGCTAAGTAAAAGAACTGATTTGCATGTATGTTGGCACAAACTTTGTGCTTCTGTTTACAAAAGTCTTACCATCCTCAGAAAATAAATTCTCTTATAAATCAGAAGAAAATCCACATCTTTTAAAGGAAACCTCACAAATCAGGGAGAGAGAGAGAGAGATGCTTAAGATCAAGGAACTTGGCACATAACCATAACCAACACCAGTGAAAATGTTAATGTCTGAGATGCTGTTAAGTGGCTAAAAGATAGTCTGCAGGAGAGATCCAACAGAAAAATGGAGGAGAACACGCAAAATGGAGGAGAACACGCAAACAGGCAAACATAAGACACACACTTAGGATAGATCTTTTTTCAAACCTTTGAGAAAAGAGCTAAAGTTAGAAAAAGACTAGCCATTTAAGAAACTATGGCAGATTGTGATAGAGTGGATGTCCTAACATTTCAATTATTACCTTGTAATTGTTGGACAGCATATTAATATTGTTAATTGCAAGTGTGAAAACAACTCATACCCACCAATTAATCTGACAAACACATTCTTTCAATACACAAGGAGAAAGGTATCGTCGACTCCATGGACATGCATTGAATCAGACAGCAAGAAGGAAAAAATTACACAGTAACCAAATTAATACTTCTGCGGAATCCTTCATTTTTAGTTTTGGTTTTCTAGATTTCTTGGGTTATGTTTTTAAGGGAAGGTTTGACCAAGTGATCAAGTCAGAACAAATTGTGACCAGATAATAATGGCTCACACAGCCAGACATGTTGCTACCTAACATCTCCAAAGCATATAAATTCAAAAATAGTATCTCCAGTAAAAAATACTAGAAGTTATTCAACATAGGAAGACTAATATTAGTTGCCAGTAATCAAGCTGAAAATCAGAAGGAAAAAAGCAATAAAAGGTAATGAAAGTATTTTCAAACTCACATTGGAATTGGTGTCCACTTTTACATCAGTGGTAACGTTTTTGTTCTTCAGCTGGGTGTTAACGTCGGCTAAGAATAATTCACCTTTCTTCAGACCAGATGAGGTAATAGCCTGAAATTTGACAGATAGAATTTAGTGACATACTCTTAACTGGTCACAAAACAATTTCAATAACAAGAGACCATTGCTAAACAATGTGAGCCATCCACTACATACATCCACTGTTAGGCAACATCGAGGAAATCCTTCCCAAGAATTACACACTCTGCTGGAAGTTAGAATAAAATACTAGGCGATTTTTCCCCATCTGCCTACGCCTTGGTCCGCGAAGCTACCTAGTAGCTGTGCTGATAGGAGGTAGCAGGCCGGTAGAATAGTTGAGGTGCACAACCACCACAGTCATAAAATAAGTTAATTACCGTCCCATAATACAGGAAAAGTGTAAATTATATAACATCTCAATCCTCATCCCTTAAAGTAATTAGTTTCATTTCGCTATATTGATAAGAGCGGCATAAGACCAAAATTGTTCCTCTCCCCCGTCCCCCTCATGTTCTTCTAATTTCCTGTATACTTGTAAAATTTATCACGACTACATATTTAACACCAAAATGCAAGCACGAACGAAAAATAAGTAAAAACATTGAATGATAAACCCACAGTACTAAGCTCGAATAATACACTAAAAATAAAAAATATACAAAAGGAGAAAAAAACTGACCACTCCGGTTGCGCTATAGGTAGTGACGGTGAACTTATGGTCACTGACATAGTCCCTGTACAGAAGATCTAAACGACAACAACAACCAAAACATAAATATACGAAATAATGAAAATGATTATATCAAAAAACATTTTCCCCAGTATGAAACAAAGAAATGAAAAACAAACGAGAGGAAAGAGAAATACCTCTAGCTTTTTTGCCGATATCGGAGTAAAGTCCAGGACCCTTCACCATTTTCTGTGACTGTTTCGGCAAAGTAAAAGAGAAGGTTGTGGAGAGAAAGTCTAGTTGCAGAGAGAGAGAGAGCAAGAATCGGTGTTTATCAAAAGACTTGGTTTGGTTGTGGTAGGAAAACCATAATAATACGAATAACCCTAGCTTATTTCGGTGCTTCTTTTTAAACCGTCGGATCTCAATTTGGCCGTGAAGGAAGAAATTGTGGACCGTTGATCGGATCTAACCTGAGGGCAACACTGAACTTTCCTTGGGAAAATAAAAAAATGTGTCTTATCTTGCATTTTCTGTTCGAGGAATTTAAATTTCTCAGTCCAACCTGGATCATAGCCCTCCCACTCTGCCTAGAATTAGGTTGGCCATTGGTAATATTAGAGTGTAATTCAATCTATTTGTTACTCCCTCCGGTTTACAATAAGTGATCAATTTTTTTTTTTATTTTGATTCAAATTAAGTGTCTAATTATATAATCAAGAAAGAATTCAATTTATTTTTGTAAAATAACCCCTATATACATATTCCTAAAAAAATTTCTTACTCCTCACATTAAATGTTTAATTAGGGGTAGTTTAGTCGTAGTAGGTATTTTTGTATAGAATTTGGTATTTTTTTAATGGGCGTGCTAAAAGTAAATTGGAGTAATTGGTTAAACTTGTTAGATGGAGTAAAAATTGCACGGGGTGTCCTATTTGGTCGCCCCCATTTAACCTATACCTATTTTTAAAATTATTTAACCTATATCTTAATTTTTACAACTTCAACGCCTCCTTCTTCCTGCTACATGTGCGCTCCTTTCTTCCTCCTTTTTTTTCTACTCTTTATTCTACTAATCTACTCTTCATTTTTTGTAATTTGCAGTATATTTTAGTGTTGATTTGCTTATAGTGACTGTCATTTTTGTTGAAACAACGTTTTAGAACTTTTCTTCATCTGTTTATAATTCATTGTCTCTATCTTGTGTTTCTTCCAATCCCGATTAAGATGTCATGTTTCTCCAGTGATCTATGTTAATGAGGTGTTTAATTAGTTTGTCAGCAAATAGAGAACAAAACTTCAGCTAAAACATGCTGAAGTAGAGGAAATAGAGAACAAAACTTCAGCTAGTAGAATGCTTAAGTTCAACAATTACAAGCAACTTCAGGCCCGTCTACTAGAATGCTGAAGTTTGCGTAATTACCTTTGTTACTTCAGGCCCGTATGTTTGAAATTTACGCGAAAAGTGAGTACGCTTGTAATTTTTTTATAAAGCAAATATAAGTTAAAACGTGACCCAAAAAACAAGTATAGATACAAATCCCCCTTAGATGGGCTATGATATGTTTATTGTTATATCAACGAGTTAAATATTAAAGAACAAAAGGCATGAAATCCAGGTCACAAAAATGAAGATAGCTTTTCTTGTTTGTTGGCAAATAATCACACACAAATACACACGCACGTTTACATCGTTTGCTTTTTATATTTCTTTTCCTTTTGGAGTAAGAGTAATCCCAAACTGGAAAGAGGAAGGTCACAATTTCACTAATCTAATAGGCCTTTCAGTTGGTAGTAATAATAATGGAGATGGTTTTCTGTCAAGATTAAAACCTTAAAATTAAATAATGCAAAATGTAATTATGACTAATTATTTTTGTAACCACTAAACTTTACCTCTTGTCTCGATTCACACTTCTTTCTTTCTAAATAAAAGCATTATAAGAATATGCCCTTATTCTCTTATTGGCCTATGGAGGAGAATATGCTGCGCCAATTATATTCCTCGAAGATGCTTCACATTGTGTGTATTTTCATTATTTTTTTTATTATATATATATATTGTGTTTTAAAACCTTAATTAATAAATACCAACTCTTTTTTTATACATGTGGTACCAATTTTTCCAATGAAAAACTGCTAACAGAGGGACATATATGAGACTGAAAGATAAGTTTAAGGATATTTTTGAGCCGATAATTTAATGGATGGCATATATCTATATAAGATAAATCGCAAAGGGGCAAAGAAAGTTAATGTTTCTCTAATCAGTACTTTGTAAATTGTTGTACACGAAAATTGCCTTTTTTGTTAATTTTATTTTCTCTTCTCCTACCCGAAAAAATACAGACATCACAAACACGACGAACGAAATCTATTTTTTTCTTTATAGAAAAAAATGAGATTGTGTAAGCGTTGTAAAAATAATAGCCGAAAAAATATATAAAAATTGTATATTTTTTTGTATATAACATATACATTCTATATGTTATTACAAATATTATACAAGCTTTATATACTTTTCGAATATTAAATATAAATAGTTTTTGGTACGGGTTAAAAGTGATACTACACTTTCTTTATATAAAAATATGAGATTCTCCTCCTCTACCCAAATTTGTTTGCACATAAAGCAAAAGATGATCAGAAATAATTGTTTAAGTAATTTCGTACTTCTATGAATATTTACGGGTTCAAAAGTTTAGTGGTTCAAAAATTTATGGAATTTGTAGGTTCAGAAGATTGTTAATTCGAAAGTTTATGGGTTCATGTTTATTGTATCTAAATTATTTATAAATACTCTTGAGAAGTTATTTTCCTTAATATGCGTACCAAACACCGAAAAATGAATAAGATTACTACTTATTTTTTAAGAAAATATTTTCTTGGAAAGCATTTTTCATTATACCAAATACAACCTTAGATTATAAAACAATTCCTAACTTGATTCATACAACCTCCTAAATTAAAACTCATTAACCCGTCCTGGCAATGTGATTATTAAGCATTAAAAGATTATTAGGTAGTATTTTCTTTTAGGGTTTGCAAAAATTGAATGTACATACTAGACTGTTTTCTGTAAATTGTCATACAAATGTCACCTACATATAGTTTTTCTTCTCCTTTCTAGAAAATGTATACATGATGCCAATCCATCCGCATCTGCATCATCAAACGTTATAAGTCTTCATCCAAAACCTGGTGAACTCGCTTTTCATGAGTAAATGTGATCTTCGATGTCTTTTTTGCAGCAATATACGTCACACCATTAACCTCTTCTCCCCCACTTATCACGTTGACTGATCTTTTCGGAGACAGAGGTTTTGGAGGCTCTTGTCTATTCTTCATATAGGATTGCTTACCTTTCTCACTAAACAAGTCAGTTAAATAACCCTGTTTTAACAAATTCTCTACTTCACCTTATAATAACCTATAATCTGTTATTTTATGGCCATGATTATTATGAAACTCACACCACAAATCTGGATTTCTTCTGCTCGGGTTTGATCTCATTTCTTTAGGCCACCCCACCTTATCTCCCATACTTCTCAGAACAGCTACCAACTCGGAAGTGCAAATATTGAAACTGTAATCACCAATCCTTGTGTCTGTGTTAGCATCACTGTCTCGCGCATCTCGTCCTTTTCTGAACTTGGATGATGAACTCGCATCTTTGTGCCTTGATCTAGGGTCAGACTGTACATTTTCTTGTTTAGACCATGAATCCCGTCCCGCAGATCCCATATAAGGTTCATACCTATTTTTATCGGGCCTTTTTTTAGATTATGACCGTCTCGAACTTGTTCTTTTGTCAACCTTTGATTGTGTAACCGTGTCTTCTTCTATCCGCAACTTCGTGTTGTACCTGTTGTACACATCATTCCATATTGTAGCAGGAAATTCTAGTAAGCTTTCCTCAAGTCTTCTCGTGGCTTCTCAGATTTTTCATTTAAATTGCTCGCGAATGCCATGGCTGCCCAATTATCAGGTACTCGTGGTAGCATCATCCTTTCATGTTGAAATCTATCTACAGAATCCTTGAGTAACTCAGTATCCCCTTGTTTTACCTTAAAGATGTCTTCCATCCTTTTCTCAACCTTCTGAGCCCCCGAATGTGTTTTTATGAATGAATCTGCAAGCGCAGCAAAAGAATCAATAGAGTTTTAAGTAAATGAGAATACCATGTTAATTCCTCTTTCGTGAGTGTTTCACCAAATTTTTTTATCAAAACTGATGCAATTTCCTGCTTGGTTAAATCATGCCCTTTACGCCTGTTGTAAACACAGTTACATTATCTCGTGGGTCAGTTGTTCCATCATATTTTGGGATATCAGACATTTTGAACTTTTTAGAAATTGGCAGAGTGTAAGGCCCCGTAAAATTTTACCTAGAAAACTGGTACTTCGTGATGCCCAGATTAGATTTATGTGTTTAATGATAGAAAATTCTTGATGACGAGCTTGCGATCCGCGGTTCGGACCTCTTGGATTGAACAATACCCAATGGACTTGGAAGAAAATGTTCGCAAAAAATGCATTTCCGCGGCCCATTATGCAGTCGCATAATCATTCTGCGGACCGCATAATGGCCGCAGAGTGAATCAGAAAACTGGCCAAATTTGAGGCCAATTATGCGGCCCAAAATGCGATCGCATAATTGATATGCGGGCCGCATAATCCGTCACATATCTGCCTTGGAGTTTTGCGAGAGGAGTTCTTCGGCGCATTATGCAACCACAGAACAGGTATGCGGGCTGCATATTGGTCGCATAATCGATCAAATGTTCAACCCGACTGAGGCCATTTTTGCGGAAGGTTTGCGGACCGCATTCCCATTATGCGGTCGCATATGCGACCACATAACTGTGTCGGGGCACCCCATTTTCTTATTTTTAAACCTGACCCAGACCAACATAAAGCATATTCCCCACCATTTTAAACCATTCTCCTAATACTTTAGAGTGAGAAAAGAGAGTGTTCTAGAGAGAAGGTCCCAATTCTATCAAATCGATCCTCTGTCACCACTCAAGGCTTGGGACTAATCAAACAAGATACCAACTTCTTTACTCTAAGAGGTGAGTTTCTACCACACCAGCTTTTAAATTCCATGATTAGCAAAAAAAATGGACCATTAGTAAGGTAGTCCATGGAGATAAGAATAGGGACCTTGCATGCATGAGGTTCTAAACCATGTGTGGGAAAGTAAGAGCAAAGATAGAAAGAAATGGGGGATGAGACCTTAGCAAACTCATAATTCTAGATGTAATGCTCAAATGAGCTGGGCCTATGAATCCAAATCCTAATTACAATTTGATTGTGCTATTTTATCAATTAGATTGAAAAAGCTAAAGGATTCCAGAAATTGTCGTAGGAATTAGGGATAAGACCAGTCCAGGTACGTATGGATAATTCTAATCTTCATAAAAATCAACTTGCTGGTGTCCGAATAAGTGGTATGAGTCCCTTACTTGATCATACTTGAATTGATTGTTTTAATGTGTTGAGTCGAAAGATTTTTGTTTCTAAATTGTTCTAGTTGACTACCATGTCACCATCTACTTGAAAATGTGAAGTATGATCCTACATGATCCTTCTATTATGTGTGCAATTCATTATATGTTGGTTCTCGTTAATATGAAGGATGATGCCATTGAACGGATAAAAAGGGGAATCCGACTCGAATTGTAAACGTGTCCAAGTGACAAGAACTATGTGATAAATGGTGGAAGTAAAATGTGAATTGAGTGAATAAATGAAATGGTGATGTCCCAAAGTGAGATGGCTTAGCCGATCGGGCCGAGATCGGACGCCATGCTGTACACATAGTGGCATTTACATCGGAAATATGATTATAAATTATGATGTCGGTGATGTCTCACTTGGGATAGCTTAGCCGGTCGGGCCGAGACCGGACTCCGTTGTAAAAAGACACGGTGGCATTATAAATCGTGGCACTTGGCATTAAGAGACTTTTAATCAAAAGGATGGAAAGATGAAATAAGAAACTATGTGACCCCTACTTGTGATTCTCTATTCTTGTGAAGTGCTATGTGATTTCCATGAATACTTTCCTACCTGTTTTATTATTTATTCTATTTTAGAGTGGAATTGTTCATACATACTAGTACTATTCGATGGTACTAACGTCCTTTTTTTCCGGAGGCGCTACATATTTGAATGGATGTAGGTGGTTCTATTGCATATAGCGTTGATCGCCGATAGTGGTGCCCTCACTCTTTCTCCTCACAGCAGTCTTGGTGAACCCTGTTTCTTCCCGGGGTCATGTGTAGTATATGTTGTTCTTCTTTTGTATAAGTTACCATATGTTGAGGTATAGTCGGGGCCTTGTTACCAGCATTGTCAAGTTTGTCTTTTGTATCTATAGAGGCTCCGTAGACGTTTATGTGGGTCATGTATGGGTATCAGGGATGTTATCAAATCAAGTTGTATGTTGAAATCCTATTCCACTTAACCATAAACTGTAAGTACTTTTGGAAGTTTGATTATCGCATAATGTATGTAAGGAAGAATAAACTAGCAACGTATGTATATTTATATAACTGACCTCTCCCCGGGTTAATAAGCGGTGATGATTTCCCTTTTTGGGATATGAATGAGTCGGGTAGGATATGTTTGAAAGGCTTGCTCGACCGGGTTCACTCGGTAGAGCGCCGGTCACGCTCCCCGAGGTTGGAGCGTGACACAGAGGGGCCGCACTTGGCTTCCAAGGTTGCTGTGAATATTTTTCAATATCCACTCCTTTAATCACATGTGGTACGCCAAGTATATGTTCTATGCAATCATTTTGCTCTTTCATCTATTTCTGCAAAGCTAGTACAAAAATTTATAAATCAGAGTTATTTGGTGCACCTGACCTTCCATTACGGGATTCATTTTGAGTTCCCCCGCTTCCTGAATTGGCAAACCCTGAGCGTGGATTTTCTATAGTTGCGATATTGTTTGGTGGAGGAGTTGGCAGTGCAGTTGGCAATCCCCTAACAAAAGCTCTGAGAGAACTAATCACATGTTCTGTGATCAATTGTTTTAAAGCATCTTGTTCAACAGTCTGCTCGTCCCCATGTTGTTCATTCGTGTGTGATGTTGATCTTTCAGGTGTTCGCTCTCGAGACTGTCGAGGATATTCTTATGGAGAAGGGATTGGAGGAGTTCCTCCCTCCTGTTAGTTAATGTCGTTAACAATTGACATAATGAGAAAGAAGGATTTGGAAAGTAAAAAGATTATCAGATTTCCGGTAAAAGAACCAATTTGTTTAACCAAAAAGGATTCTTAGTCAAAGCTTGATTTTAGAAGAAATCGGGTTACTGATAACCAAATAATTTCTTACTTCCTCAATAATTCGCTTGAAAGGAAATAAAAAAGGTAATATGAATTAGCTGAAAAGAGAGAAGAATAGATTTCACAAAATAAACAAGAGAAAGTAAATATCTTTTGATAGTATTTGGAACTCGTCCTTACAAGTGAGATTCTGCACCCTTATATAGGAATACCCAAATATAACGTTTCTTCCTATTAATGACGAATTAATTATGGGCATTAATGCTATTAATTTTCCGTTATGATTGGTAATCATAACTGACTATTAATAATTCTGTAACGATTATGATTTCCTTTCCTCATTAATTGCGGGTTCATGAATTTTCCTTATTTTCAGTATTGATTCGTTCCGATCGTGCCTCTTCAACAACTACTTAGGCTCGAACATTGATTTATTGTCTCATGGATATTTACTCCGCGTCTTCCGTGCTTCATACATTTCATTAATGAAATATGCAAATTGTCACTTTACTATTGTTCCACGTATTATACTTTATCAGCTAAATAAGGTTCCACGTGTAACATCTATTTCCCATATTAGGCCGTCCTGGCGAAGTCCAAGAGCATGGTGGATCATGCAACATGGAAAGCTCGAAGGGAAGACCTTGAGGGAGTTAATGCTCAGGCTTCGATATTACGATCGAAATCGAGAATGGCAAAGCAGAGGAAGCCAGGGTCCGGAAGCTGGTCTTTTCGGAGGAAGACTCCGAGAGCTTGAACGAGTCTGAAGACGGGGAAGATCCCGAGGATGGAGATGCAACCTTCGATGAAGACCAAGCCACTTAGGACTTTATATTTTTTGTTTTTCTTTTGCATTTTTTCTGAGGCTGTTTTGGCCGTTGTAAATTTTGCATTAGGTCGATTTGGCCTTTGTAAAAAATTATTGTATATAAATATAACGCTTTTCTTTCCCTTTCGGCTCTCAAATTTTTCTTTTGCTTTATTATTTGTATTCACAAAGGTTGAAATGCCTTAGCATGAAACAATAACGTTTGTTCGAGGGTTTGAGCAAACCTTGCCTTTATTGCGTTTCTGGGTTAAGGCATTATTGGGGATCGATGTTACCGAAGTTTTTTCCCCGAAAATATCTTAAGTTTGAGACTTTGTCGAGGGTATACTTTAGAACCGGTTGTGAAAGGATTTTTTCTTTTTTCGAAGGCCTATTTTTGTTACATATTTCGGACGTCTCCGAACCGTGTTAAATTGGCCATAGACTTCTAGTTCGGGAGCTGCCCATTGGGCTTGTTTTCCCATTTTATCTAGGTTTTCCCGAGAGAATAGTCCCCGAGTGGGGTGGCCGTGGCCTTAGAGATTGGGGAGTTGCCTATTAGGTGTTTTGCCTCTGAGGCCCGATGACTTGGGCTGTTTGAGTTGGACGGCAGTCCCCGAGTGAGGGAGTGGTCGTTCATATTCCGGTTAAGTATTTCCCCAGGGCTTGTTATTTTCGGAAGTACTAAGATCTTTAAGAGATGTAAAGAGTAAAAAATTTTAAAACATAAAATATTTGCAAGGAAATTACTTCTCTTTATTCTCGATCAAAATAGTGATACATGCGTACATGTTTTATGCCAGGGCTCGAGCAATCTACATGGGCATGGTTCATTTTGACCATTTGTCCCTTACAATAAATCCTATCTATCGAGACGCTTCCTTCATGAAGTAGTTTCCTCGCTAGAGTTGATATTCGAAGATAACGCATATTCGAGGGTATCCCTCCTAGTATTCGAGGTTGATTGCAAAGGAACCTCGGATATTGTTGAATTGATCTTCGATTCCGATTCGTAATTGGGCTTGATTCTAAGTTATCACGATTAATTGTTGCCTCGTTAAAAACCTCACCGAGAAAACCATTTGGGACAAAACAGGTCTAAGGGGAAAAAGAGTGCAACAAGTGCTTTCAGACCTAAAGACTTCGTACCGTTCGCCGAAAAATCCATCGTCGTTTCTTTTTGACCACCTGCAAGTGTTAGTCTGAAATAAAAAGGAAATAGAAAGGGGCCGTACCTTATAAGTAATACCTTTTTAGGTGAGATACATTCCAATTGCTCGGTAGTTGTTCTCGATTCATCGTTCCGAGATTGTAGGACCCTTTTCCGGTGACCTCGAGAATCTGGTATGGTCCTTCCCAGTTTGGAACCAATTTCCCTTCATTTTGATTTCAGGTGTTGAGGGTGAATTTCCTTAGCACTAAGTCCCCGACGTTAATATATCGAAGATTGGCTCTTCGATTGTAGTATCTCTCGATCCGTTATTTTTGGGCGGCCAATCGGATGAGGGCGGCTTCACGTCTTTCATCCAATAGATCTAGGCTCGTATTCATGGCTTCGTCACTTGATTCCTTTGTTGCCCCAGTACTAAACTTCGAGGTTGTGCGATATGCCGAAAGAACTTCGAGTAGAATTTCCTTCCACTTTCCTTTGGCGTCGGTTAGCCTATTCTTAAGATTTTGGATGATGGTTTTGTTGGTCGATATGGCTTTCTCGTTCCCGCTAGGATGATAAAGTGTTGACAGGATTCTATTGATCTTATGGTATTCGAGAAATTTAGTTACTTTGAACTATTTCCCGTTACCACACACAATTTCAGATGGCATTCCGAATCGACATATGATGTGATCCCAAATGAAGTTTATGACTTCCTTCTCCCTACTTTCTCGAAGGCCTGTGCTTCAACCCACATAGAAAAATAGTCAGTCATAAACAAAATAAATTGAGCTTTACCTTGTGCCCATGAAAGAGGGCCAACGATGTCCATACCCCACTTCATGAATGGACATGGTGACAAGACCGAGTGGAGTAGTTCCCCCGGTTGGTGAATCATCGGTGCATGTCTTTGGCCTTTGTCGCATTTTCGAACGAACTCTCTCGCTTTGTTTTCCATGTCGATCCAGTAATAGCCGGCTCTGATTACCTTTTGAACTAATGATTCGGTACCAGAATGATTTTCGCAAGTGCCTTCGTAAACTTCCCTCAGAACATATTTGGTATCTCCCGGTCCTAGACATATCACTAGTGGACCATCGAACATTCTCCTGAACAAGGTTCCATCTTTGGACAAGGTGAATCGTGTTGCCTTCGTGCGCAGGGGCCTCGGTTCTTTTGGATCTGAGGGAAGCTTTCCGGTCTTCAAATACTCTATGTATTTATTTCTCCAATCCAAGGTCAAACTTGTGGAGTTTATCTCACCATGGCCTTCTTCGACTACTAACCTCATAAATTGCATGAAGGCCCCCAAATTAAGCTCGTTGTCCTCGACCGATGACCCTAAGTTTGTGAGGTAATCAGCCTCACTATTTTAATATCGAGGTACATGTTGCAAAGTCCACTTCTTAAATCGGTGCAAAGCTACTTGTAACTTATCTAGGTATCATTGCGTTCATTCTTCCCTAACTTCAAAGGTTCCGTTAATCTGATTCACCACTAGGAGGGAGTCGCATTTGGCTTCGATCACCTCTGCTCCCAAGCTTTTGGCTAGTTCGATACCTGCAATCATGACCTCATATTTAGCCTCGTTGTTAGTCAATTTTACAGTTCTAATAGATTGTCTAACCACGTTGCCTGTGGGTGGTTTTAGCACAATTCTGAGCCTGGATCCTTTTGCGTTCGAAGTACCGTCTATAAAGAAGGTCTAGATTCCCGAGGACATACCCGAGTTTACCAACAGTTCTCTTTCAACCTCGGGTACTAGGGCCGGCGTGAAGTCAACCACAAAGTCTGCCAAAATTTGAGACTTAATGGCGGTTCGGGGTCGATATTTGATATCATACATGCTGATTTCTACGGCTCACTTGGCCAACCGTCCCAAAATCTCGGGTTTATACATAATATTTTGAAGTGAATAAGTCGTTCCAAACACATATAGGTGACATTGGAATATGATTTTAATTTCCTAGTGGCGCTGATCAAAGCGAGCGCCAACTTTTCTAGGTGGGGATACCTAGTTTCGGCCTCTCCTAAGCTCCGGCTAACATAATAAATAGGAAATTACGTACGTTTTCTTCCCGGACTAGGACTCCACTTACCGCTATCTCCGATACTTCTAAATATAAGTACAACTATTCGTCTGCCCTTGGCGTGTGGAGCGGCGGTGGGCTCGATAAGTACCTTTTAAGCTCTTCCAAGGTCTGATGGCATTCTGGAGTCCACGTGAAGTTATTATTCTTCTTCAGCAATGAGAAAATCGGTGGCTATTATCGGAGGACCTCGAGATGAATCGCCCCAGGGCGGCTATGCGCACGGTTAACTTCTGCACAACTTTTACGTTGTCTACTACCGTGATGTCCTCGATAACTTTGATCTTGTCGGGGTTGATCTCGATTCCTCGGTTGGATACCATAAATCCGAGAAATTTTCCTGACCTGACCACGAACACGCATTTTTCTGGATTCAACTTCATGTTGTATTTCCTCAATATACTGGAAGGTTTCCTGCGAATACTTCAAATGGTCCTCTGCTCGTAGGGACTTAACTAGAATGTTATCAATGTAAACTTCCATAGATTTCCCTATTTGTTCTTCGAACATCCGGTTTACTAGGCGTTGATAAGTGGCACCAGCATTTTTTAATCCAAATGACATTACATTATAGCAGTAGGTACCATATTTAGTGATGAACGAGGTCTTTTCCTGATCATCCGGGTTCATCTGTATTTGGTTGTATCCCAAATAGGCATTGAGAAAACTGAGTGTCTCGTGGCCGGCCGTGGCATCGATCATGCGATCGATATTAGACAAAGGAAAAGAATCCTTGGGGCATGCTTTATTTAGATCTTTGTAATCTACACAAATTCTAAGTTTGTTTCCTTTCTTAGGGACTACTACTACGTTTGCTAACCATTCAGGGTATTTTACTTCCCGGATGGACCCTATTTTAAGAAGCTTGGTTACCTCATCTTTGACGAAAGCATGTTTGACCTCGGATTGGGGTCTTCTTTTTTGCTTCACCGGATGGAACTTTGCGTCCAAGCTTAGTTTATGAGTGGTGATTTCCAGTGGGATCCCTGTCATGTAAAGATGGAACCAAGCAAATCAATCCATGTTAGCTATAAGAAATTGAATAAGTTTTTCCCGAGCTCAGTAGTTAACCCTATGCCCAAGTATACCTTTCGTTCGGGCAGATGTTTGATCAGTATGACTTGCTCCAGATCTTCGACCGTTGACTTGGTGGCGTCGGAGTTATCAGGGACTATGAAGGATCGAGGGACCCCATAATCATCATCTTCATCAGTCCCCTGCTTCTCTGGTTGGGTCGAGGCCGGCGTCTGTGATTGCTATTCGGCTTCCTGTTTTCCCTTCGAATTTGACCCCTTCGTCGATGAGAGTGCCGATATCGAAATTACTTCGTCAACAACAAGCATTTCCTTTGCGATGGGTTGCTCCCCGTGGACTGTTTTGACTTCCTCTGGTGTCGGGAATTTTAGAACCTGGTGAAAGGTCAAGGGAACCACCATCATGTTGTGGATCCATGGACTCCTGAACAGGGCGTTATACCTCATGTTGCCCTCAATCACATGGAAACTCGTCTACTGGATGGTCCCGAAACGTTCACTGGAAAAGTTATCTCGCCCTTAGTGGTTTCACATGCCATGCTGAATATGTTTAGGCTCGGGCCGCGAGCACAACTTGATCCTGTATGCCGAGTTGTTCTACGACCCTCGATCGAATGATGTTGGCCAAACTACCTGGATCAATTAAAACACGTTTAACTTGAGTCTTATTCATGAGTAAAGATATTACTAATGCGTTGTTATGGGGCTGCATGATCCTTTCTGCGTCCTCGTCGTTGAAGCACAAGGTTCCTTCTTGTATGTAATCCCGAGTTCGCTTCTCCCTCATGATCGACACCTTGGTGCGTTTTAGCACTGAACCTTGAGGAACATCTACCCCTCCGACAATCATATGAATGATGTGTTGCGGTTCTTCTTGCTCGTTCTGTCTGTTAGAATCTCTGTTCCTGAAATAATTTTTGGCTCGATCACTTAAAAACTCCCGAAGGTGCCCGTTATTGAAGAACCGAGCTACTTCCTCTCTTAACTGTCTACAATCTTCCGTTTGTGGCCATGTGTGACATGATACTTGCACATTTGGTTGGAATTTCTATGGGTTGGATTGGTCTGTAGAGGTCGAGGCCATTTAGTATCCTTGATGCATCCGATAGCCGATACGATGGCTGATGCGTCAACATTGAAGTTATATTCTGACAATCAGGGTGCTTCTTTAGGTCCGGCATGCCTGTCAAAACCATTCTTGCTCATGAGCCCTCGAGAGCTCTGGCCTCGATCATTTCTAATTTTACCCCGTACAGGGTTGCACCCAGGTCCGTTGCCCTTATGATCTCTATTATAAGGCTGGTATCGATCTCTGTTCAACCTTGGTTCTAGATCAATGTCCCTTTAGACTCTGTCGATGGGCCTGACAGCATAAACGGACCCAGAAGGAGCCCCAGCTGGTCGTCTTTGACTCTAATCTTTGATTGATATCGATTATGCACATTGATCCAAGTAACAACCGAGTATTCAATCAGGTTCTGCTTCAACTGCTGTGAAGAAACTGAGCTTCGTATATTTAGTCCTTGAGTGAAAGCTTGAACGGCCCATTCATCGACGACTTTGTAGATCCATTCGTTCCATTTGGAACCGAGACACAAACTCTCTAAGCATCTCGTTATCTTTATGCTTTACCTTGAAGAGGTCCGACTTCCTAGTCTCGACCTTTATGGCTCCGACGTGTGCTTTTACAAAATAATCTGCAAGCATGGCAAAATAATCGATAGAGTTAGGTGGTAAATTATGGTACCATATCATCGCTCCCTTTGGCAGGGTCTCCCCGAATTTCTTTAGTAACACAGATTCGATCTCGTTATCCTCTAGATCATTCCCTTTAATTGCATATGTGTAAGAGGTGACATGCTCGTTGGAGTTAGCTGTTCCATTATACTTAGGAATCTCGAGCATGCGAAACTTCTTGGGGATCGGTTTGGGAGTTGCGCTCGGGGGGAAGGGCTTTTGTACGAACTTCTTGGAATCCAAACCCTTCAATATCGGTGGTGCCCCCGGGATTTGATCAACCTTGGAATTATAGGTTTCCACCTTTTTGTCATTTGCTTAGATTTTCTTTTCCCCCGATTCAACTTGCTTCGTTAGTTCCTCGAGTATCTTCATGATCGTGGGATCGGTCCCCCATTCATTTCCGTTCGATTTCCTTGACACCAATTCGACCTTGTGAATTACTTCCTGGGATGGCTCTGGCTCGATCCTTCTTGGTGCATGGTTCTGGTTTTGGAGTTGTGATATTGCGGCTTGCTGAGCCTGTAACATCTCGAAGAACACCCGAAGGTTGATTCCGCCTTCCTCGCCGCCATGTATGCTCTAAATGGCCGATCGATCATCCCTGCAGATGCTACTCTCGGGATTGACTGCCAAATTTGCATTAATGACTACATGGGAACTGACGTCGATTGGATCTACGACCGAAACTCCATCGAGGCCAATTGGAGGTACTTCGTCCCCTGGGGCGGATATGTTGTCATTTTCATCATGATGACCGAAGTCATTGTCCACGTGTACTGGTGCTGCTTGAGAGTTCAACATGTTAATCCTGGAATCAAAGATACTTACAAGAACAAGCGTAAAATAGTGTATGTTACGAATGTTAGTACCAGACAGTCACTATTATTTTTTAGCCCCACGGTGGGCGCCAAATTGTTTATCCTAAAAATGGATAACAATTGAATTTATACGTGGTTTTAAGGATACGCGATATAACTTGGTACAAGTTGAGAAAATATATAAATTAATATTGGAATTGACTGTAAAAGAAATAAATGCAAACCAAACGAATTGTATAGCTTTGGCCCTCGAGTTAGGTCACCCCCGAACCAAGTGAAGATTCCACTGATATATGAACAGAGTAACAAGATATTGAAAGCTAAAAAAGACAGTGTATTACTTTGTATTGCGTAAATATAATGTGTTTTACAAATGACCAAGCCCCCTTTATATAGTAGGGGAGTCCTACTCTTGATACAATTCTAAATACAGTAAGAAATCTCATGATTGATTAGTTAATCAGCCTCTTCTTGATATGTGCGGGGATTTGCGCCGTGATCCTCGCTCGATTACAGATATTTTGGCTTTTCGTTATTTGACTCGGTAAACTTTCCTCGAGTCTCGCTCGATCTCTATTTTGCTCGGTCTCGATCTTGGCCGATCTCGATCTTGATCGGTCTCTGAGTCACGAGCTCAACAATCTAACTTCGCACCATGGCTCGATATAACACGAGGTTGAACTTGGCCTATCATGTTCCAGTCTCGATTAATCATATGAAGGGCAAACTCGGTTTTCACCGTATACATCGACGAAGGGGTTCGACTGACCCATCTTCCGCTCACCTAGTTCTGCCCTTAGTTACAACCACACAAATATTATGACATGTTTAACATTATATGTTTTAAAAGTCCTCTTTATTTTTTTAAACTTCCTATCCAATCAAATAGGTTCACGTAAATTAAAATAAAGGGAGTAATAAATTTGAACGTAATGAACCGAAAGAGTGACGACTGCGGTAGTTGTCCGCACTCACCAGCTTAAACGTACTAATTTTACTTATGATATAAAAAGGTATAGTGGATTTTGTTTCTAATTTTACTTGACTTCTTTTAACAAACATTCAAAAGTTAGTTAGTAACCTATAAAAGCCAACCTTAAATCCGTCTTTGGACACCCGTTATCCCCGCCATATGTTTCTTTCCAAGGTCCATTGTGTCTGTTATACCTCTATGTACTTCCTTCTTCTTCTCTATTTTTGGGAACTTACCTACGAAATATATATATATATATATATAAAGAAACTTTCTCTTTATAGATGGCTTCCTTCTAAGCAGCATTCCAAAAGCGAGTCACTGGATACAAACATTTCTCCAGTGATTCGCAAGTAATACCTAAAAAAAGATTACGTACTACAAGAGAAATAGAAAAAGAGATATTGATGCTATATAGCTGCATTAAAAAGAATAAAAAAGCTATGGCCTTTATTAATGGGAATTCAGTTTTGTTAATATTGATTATATCGTTAGCTTCATTAGTCCCTAATTTGCATGCCGGCATTGCTGAATTTGATGCATATTTGGAACAGCAAGCTAAGGAAGCGCTCAACTCTTCCATTGCTGCCTACAATGAACATCCTCAAGAAATCACTGATACATTCAATAAAGAAGTTGGAGAGTAAGTCGTTTCTTGATACTTTCTTTTTCCATTTTTCTATATGCTGACCTAAATTAGGACACAATGAAAGAAAAAGATCTATGATCATTTATTTGAAATTAAGTTTTCCTTAAGTTAGTGTTACTAATCTCTGTTCAAAATCAGAAAATCCGAGACCATACCAAACAAATGACCATATATACTGTTTCCAAAACCTTTTTCCTTTCATGCATCCAACAAAATTTCTTTCCAAACTAACATACTCTATTCTGATTTTTGGAGACTCAAAGACGAACACCAAAAAAGGAGTAAATTCCTTAAGATTTTCAGTAATCTATATTCAAAATCAGAAAATCAGAGAAGAAAAAAAAAGTTAGTTCAATAAATAAAACATAAAATAATTCCGAGCCCACAAGTTATTTGTGTGTTCTTAAAGAATTTAATCCCCTCACTGTTGTCCAAGGTTATGGATTACTTCCTCCCAGGATAGAACGGAAAAACTATTCTGTAATACTGGAAATCGAAATTACAAAACTTCGGCGAACTCAACAAACGGAGTATATCACACTTGACACTTTGTTTATTTGGAAAAATATTGCAACAATATAAAAAAAAAAGGAGAAAATTTCAGATTTACCATGTGTAAAAATGAGGCCAAGTCTCTAAATTTATAGACAATAAAAGAGTGAGATAAAAATATGTAATTCAAGAGGTGCCTCTTCCATTTCCCATTCACGCCCTTCAGGAAAAACCCAGACAATTAGCACATTTACTTAATCAGGTCCAACATTTGCTACAAGTTTTTAGGCTTGTTGGAGAAATTCAAATGGTAGTAGAAAATATAGAGTACTAGAGAAAATGACTTTTATAATATTTCATTGAGACGAGAGGGACATTGAATAATGATGATTTATTAACTTGTTTGGTACTGTGGCATAGCTATTGCCATTTACTTAAACATGTTTCAAGAATAATCAGTATTTGATGTACTATGCAGCACATTGCTAAATATTACAAGCTTAAGGAGGCATCTTAAAGAAAAAAGTAGTTGCATGGCAACCAATCCAATCGATAGATGCTGGAGGTGTGACGAAAACTGGGCCAAAAACAGGAAAAAGCTAGCAGATTGCGCTCGGGGATTTGGCCACAAAACAACTGGTGGTAAAGCTGGAAGATATTATGTTGTAACAGATGACTCGGATAATGACGTGAAGGATCCAAAGCCGGGGACCCTTCGCCATGCTGTGATCCAAGAGGAGCCATTGTGGATTATCTTTGAGAAATCAATGTTAATTAAGTTGAAGGAAGAACTGATGATTACAAGTGACAAGACGATCGATGGCAGGGGAGTCTCTGTTCACATTGCCTATGGCGCTGGTTTAACTATTCAATTTGTGCATAATGTCATAATCCACAACATTAGGATTCATCATATTATATCTACCTCTGGTGGAATGATAAGGGATTCTGTTAAGCATATTGGTATTAGGACAGTGAGTGATGGAGATGGTATTTCCATATTTGGTTCAAACCATATTTGGATTGACCATTGCACTTTGTCCCAATGTACTGATGGTCTCATTGATGCCATTATGGCTTCCACTGCAATCACCATTTCTAACTGCAAATTCAATCATCACAACGACGTAAGTTACTCTTACTAACCTGAAAAATCTTATAATTTGGTGACTCAATAGTCATTAACAATGGTGATTCAGGTGATGCTTTTGGGGGCATCTGATGCTTTCCCTCAAGATTCAATAATGCAAGTCACAGTTGCATTCAATCGGTTCGGAAAGGGATTGATACAGAGGATGCCAAGGTGCAGATGGGGATTCTTCCATGTTGTCAACAATGACTACTCTCATTGGCAAATGTATGCAATTGGTGGCAGTGCTAATCCAACCATTATAAGCCAGGGTAATCGTTTCAAGGCCGCTAACAATCCTAACACTAAGCAGGTAAACTTCACCATTCATATCACATTGTTGGAAAATTCATATGCATATGATTATATCTATTGGCTTATGTTATGTGTATTGCTGACATACATGATGCTAAATGAAGGTGACTAAGAGGGATTACGCGCCAGAATCGGTGTGGAAGAACTGGCAATGGGTATCAGAGGGTGATTTGTTTTTAAATGGAGCTTATTTCGTGGAGTCAGGGCCACAAAACAAGAAAAAATCTGCATTAACTAAACCTCATAGGATTAAGTTCAAGCCTGGTTCATATGCAGGCCGACTCACTCGCTATGCTGGTGTACGCAAATGCAAAGCTGGCACACCTTGTTAATCTTTATGTGCATAATGTTATGCATCTTTAGTTTCACTTCTGAGGGCTGGACGGAGCCAGGTAGTTTGGTGGTTTTCAACAGCAGATGAAGAAATTGCACAAATAACTAGTTTTTGTCCTTTTGTTTTTGCTATACCTTTTTGTTTGTTTGTTTGTTTTGATTTAGTTTCTTTCCCTGGCTAGATTGCCTTAGAGAGATGAGAGCAGTAAGGAGGGAAGAAAAGGAAAGTGTAGGTGTTGTGAAAGAATGAACCAATTCTTGTGTTAAACAAAAAAAGAAGGTAACTTCCTCTGTTTGTAGTCAATATAGGCTGTATGTTCCCATGGGGGCATTTTACTGTGAGCAAACCTGTAATTTACAAACTCATAACAATAAATGCTCATATTTTGTGAGCATTGCACTATTGATTTCCTTACATTTTATAATATCCAGATCACCTTTTCTTTGGTTCTTACCATAGGTGGCAAAATGGTTAAAAGAAAACAGTTATCCACCCATATTATCCATTAAAAAATGGGTTGGATAATAAATACTTTAAAAACGGGTCGAATATGGATAAAAACCGTATTATGCACTTAGAAAATGGATACCCAATGGATAACTAAATAAGTTTAACTTTTACGTGTGTGAAGGCTCAAATTGGGGACTCCTCAAGGTTAGTGACTAGGAATTCTCCCAAGAGTGATCATATTCAATACCGCCGGATAACCCGTTTTTTTATCCGTATTAAATATGAGTCGGGTCGGATAATTTATCTGTCTTTTGAATTACCCGTTTTCGACACACTCATATCCGACCCGACCCCTCCGTTTGCCACTCCTAGTTCTTACCAACAATAGTCCAATTGACAAGGTGCACCTTCTTTTTCTCCTCCATATCACCCTATAAAAAAGATCATGTTAATTCTATCTATCTTCCTACACACCCTAAAAGATGATAGTTAGTAGTAAACATACTAACATACCATATTTTGGTAATGCATTGACCATAAAATTGGTGAAAGTGGTTCTACCTGCAATAGAGCTTTCTAATTGAATAATCTCTTTTGAATCTTTTCAATAGTGTAATCAAATGGAAGAAATTGACCCTAATGGAGTAGTTTACTTACTCAAATCATATGCATGTAAATTTAAATCATCACATAAGACGAAGTGGGTTGATTTTTCAGACAATTTACATTAAACCTTCTTAATTTCTATAATTGTCATTAATCTAACAATTAAAATTTATTAAATATTTAACAAAGCTAAATATGCTCAAACACTTAAAAGATGTAAGGAAACAAAAAATGGGAGGAACTATTTTTGTGTCAAAACCCTTTGAAACCATGTAAAATAAAACATTTTTTCCCCTTAAATGTAGGAACTAGGACGTAACCTCCAAATTAAAATTCAACAAAAATCAGCAGCTTCTCTCTTCTTTCATTATTCCAATGAGTAGCACCACGGTCACTGTTGTGCTTCAAACCTCTCTCAAAAACGTCTCAAATTGTGAGATTTGAACGTCGTTAGAGATTTTTCTCTTGACTCTTGACTCAAGGTTCCTCTTCTTTCTACAGGTATAAAAATGGGTCTAGTCGAATGAATGTATAGGGTTCCTATATAAAGATGTAGCTAATCCTTGAAAATGAGATATACTTGTTGTTCTTTTGAAAACGAGATCAATCTGGTAAAATATTGAGGATTTTATGTGCTAGCTTATTCTAACGTGCTTGTGATTACACATAGTTATTGTTGCTTTGAGAGTAAGCTTCTCTTCTTTTTCGATGAGTTTTCTTTTGTGCCTGTTGGAACATTTATTTCAGTTTCTGGGTGTTCATCTGCCGATGCTTAATTGGCCCATTTGGTGCTTTTGAATTAATTATTCTAATAACTCAAGCTCTCATCTAAATACTGCTTCCATTTGAATGCCTTGAGGAGTAAATTTTTTTTTTTTTTTTTTGGGGTGGGGTGGGGGAAGGACTAAGGATTTTATGATTTTCTACCACCCAGTTGTAAAGGTATCATCATATATTTAAACTACCCCACCAACCTGTTACTATTTTATTCTGCCTCACATGAGCTGGATGGATGTATATTGCAATCCATGTTGCTCGGACTCTTCAAATATATCGCCGGGTGCGTGTGTATTTTTGGAGAATCCGACACGGATGCGGCAGTATTTTGGAGAGTCCACGCAACGTAGATTGCAATATGTAACATTGTTTATTTTTATCATTGATTAGTTTGAAATTTCATCCCTCCACTAACTTTGCACTTAATATACTGGCATCTAATTATTAAGTGATAATACAACAAGCCCGCGTGGATTAAAAAATACGTCAACCTTTAAACAAGTAATTTTTTTATCAAAAAACAAATTACGTGTTTAAAGGCCATGGTGATTAAAAAATACACAACCTTTCAAAATGTTTAAATGTTGATTGATGTATTCTTTTAGCTGTTGTCTTATCATTTATAATTAGATGTCAATATACAGACTGTGTTTCAACAAGTTTCAAAGTTGATTCTCTCACTCCATCTGAAAATGGTTCCATGGTTCTATATCTTGAGTATCTTCTCTTCTTTTTTCTGCTTCAAATCAAGTGCTGAGCTCATAACTTCTCTTCCTGGACAGCCTCCAAATATTTTCTTCAAACAGTACTCTGGTTATATTGTTACCGATGCTCAACATGGCAGAGCCCTATTTTATTACTTTGTGGAAGCAGATTCAGAAAATGCAGCGTCGCTTCCTCTTACTGTTTGGCTCAATGGAGGTACATTTCTCTGTTGATCTTGGTTTTTCATTTGAAGAATTGAAGTGAAAAGTTATTAATTTTTGATTGAATCCAAAACCTTAGGACCTGGTTGTTCATCTGTGGGTTATGGTGCTTTTATGGAGCATGGCCCTTTTCGGCCAGGGATTGATGGGAGTCTTATAAAAAACAAATATTCCTGGAATTTGGGTAATGTCTCTTGTTGCCTGAATGATCATATTGAAAAGATTTTACACCTGAGGATCTGACTGATTTTGACTGCTAAACATGAAACAGAATCGAACATGCTATACGTGGACTCCCCTATTGGAGTAGGATTTTCATACTCAAATACAAGCTCAGACAACATCAATTGGGATGATACTGCAACTGGTACACCAGCTTTCCTGAAATAGCCAATAATATTGATAAGTCAATGCTATAGGATTTCTTTGGTTTTACTCTTTGTAATCTTTACAGCTAAGGAGAATCTCCAATTCATCCTCAACTGGTTCAAGAAGTTCCCCCAATATAGAAACTCGGATGTGTACTTAACCGGGGAGAGTTATGCAGGTTCACATATGAACTGGCCTAATCTATATAGTCTTTTGGTTGTATATACTCATAGCTTTTTAACACTAAGATTTGTTAACTAATAAGAATGTTTTTGGTTCTTAGGTCACTATATACCACAGTTCACATTATTGCTGCTTGATTACAACAGAAAGCCCAATGTTAAACCAATCAAGCTTAAATCAATTGCAGTAATGTTTACATTACTCTTGAACCACCAAAGCGTGTTTTCATATTTCAACTATCTGTTGGTAATATTTTCACTTTCAAATCTTCACTTAGTCCAATGACTTTGCAGCTGGGGAATCCACTGCTAGATATTGAAATAAGCGTGAAGTCCGCCGAATATCTATGGTCACATGGTGTCATTTCTGATGAACTGCTTGATATGCAAAGAACAGTCTGTAATGAAACAAGGTATGTGCTGGAGTATACGTAATGAGATATCTAACGAATGCTCGAAAGTGTGGGAACTCAGAACGGAAGAGATGGGAAATGATACAGTTAAGGATGATATTCTCTTGCCAACATGTGTATCCTCTAATGCAGCAGGACAATTACTGGGCCTTGGAAACCTTGCCACAATGCATGAAAAGATATGAAATCAAATTCCATGAGAACTGTGATTAGGACATAATTCAACTATTTGCAATTGGAGCTAACTTGTTGCAGCTATTTTTTTTTGACAGCTCGATAAGAAAGTAGGAAAAGTTGCTGATCCATGCCTTACTGAGTGGATTGATCTGTACCTTAACAAGCCAGAAGTTCAGAAGGCGCTACATGCCAATACCACTTACCTGCCATATGCCTGGGAGATTTGTTCAGGGTAGGTTCTCTCCTTCCCGTCACTATCTCTTGCACTAAATTCTGTTTATCGCTTTATCTAAAATCATAAACTATTAAACAGAGAATACTTATTTATTTTTCTTATCTGGGAGCCATAAGATTGTTGCCTGTGCATTTATAAAACAAGTCTGTTAAAATCTCTGAAAATGCAGGCCCCTTCAGTATAGGCTAGACGATGGTGCTATAAACATTATACCTCTACTGTCAGATATTCTAAAGGAGCATATCCCAGTTCTGCTTTTCAGGTTAGTTGATTACTGAATATGAAGTTCCAACACTCAAATTTCCTACTAACTTCACAATTGTAACAACTATGTAATCTTAACTTTTTGGTTTTTGTTAAAAGCTACTAATCTAAAGTAAGATTGTGCGTGTTTTGCTTTTTCCAGTGGAGACCAAGACTCAAAACTCCCTCTGACCCAAACTAGGAAAATTGCTAAACCGCTTGCTCTAGATTTAAAGCTAGTTGCTTTTGACAAATATGGTCCTTGGTATGATGGCTTGCAGGTATGTTCCTCCATTCCCAAAGTACAATGTAGCCTTAGATAAAATATGTGACTGTATTTTTGCTTTTAGTTTGGATTACATAGGCAAAAAAACTTTAAAATGTTATAATAGATGAACTCCTAGAATCCGCTAACTCTAAATCTTGGATCCATCTCTATACTGGAGGGATCAAACAATGGAAACATGTGTATGTATAATTTGTTGATTAATTGCAGATTGGAGGCTGGAGTCAATCATTTGGAGGCCTAAGGGAAGGCAAAAATATTACATATTTAACATTTGCTAAAGTAAGAGGTGCAGCTCATGAAGTGCCTTATACATCTCCTTCACAAGCTCTTACACTTTTTAGAGCATTTTTGGGAGGAAATCCTCCACCACGTAAGAGCAGCACCATCGCAGCCTCGGCTGCGTAATCCTATCGATCTGATGAACCTCTATTCCACTGTTCGCTTGACTACAAGAACCAATTCTCAAGCTTTATTTTGTTATTTTTGTCTTATTTATTTTTTCTGTGTGGATTTTAAATAAGCCTACGTATTGCATTCCCCTTCTTCTTACTCTACCCAAACGTCACACACGGGCGTATTTAGTATTTTAACCAAGGGATTCAATATTTGAAGAAATAAACAGTAAAATATTCTGACGAAGGGGTTCATAGAAATTTTGAAGGATGATTGTCATGTAGCAATATTGAAGCAGATAAAACTAATTTACTGCCCCACATGCAAATATTCCAATTTTTACCTTGGTTCATGTCTATGGGTCAGAAAGAATTCTCTGTTGCACTCTACCAGTAGTCCTGCTCAGTGCACAAATAACGACAGGAAAAAAAAGTATCTACTTATCCTTCAAGTCTTTTAAACAGAGATTTGCTTCAAAATGAGGCTGGGAATGCTGAGTTGTTCAATTGCTATATCTTGAGTTCCAGAGTATGCTGAACACTTGTCTTAATGAATCACGTGTTCTGGTAAATGTAGTGTACAAAAACAAGTGGAGATATGTCCAAACGTAGGTTCAAACCAAGGGATTCAATGTCACATAACGTCTTTTGTTCAGCCCAGTTAACCCGTCTAAATGTCATATAACAAGTCTTTTGTTCAAACCCATTTTAACTCGTTTAAACCTCACATAAACCTTCAATTCGAAATCACCACCTATATCTGCATCGTTGTTGTCTAATCCTACTCAGTTCGTATTAGAGGTCCTTTAAATAGGACACAAAGTCGTTAACCACGGCATATTAAATGCAGCATTCCGACCTTCCAATTTATGGCCGTTGTTTTGGGGGAAAGGTTGCAAGATGCTAAGAACTTTAAACAAATAATATTTCTTCTTCCTATCTTCAAAGCAAGATTAATCCTAGTGATTTGTGACAGGAAATATAAAATACTCCAGTGCTTTTTGAAATCTGTAGTTTACAGCTAGATTAGTAGGACTGCAGCCAGATATAATCAAGATAAGTCAACCTTATTTTTGGTATTTGGGAGTGTGCTCTAACCGTTAAACGAAGCTGGATCTAAAATTAGGTTATTTTTTCGATTTTCTTAAGCTTTGGTGGATTGAATTTATATTTGGTGAGAGATTGTATACGGTCGATATCGGAGAGTCCTATATCGAGGCCTCTATGGTATGCTAAGCCCGATCTCGAGAAGCTCGAAGTAGAGTCTGCAGCTCGACCTCGAAGTGCATATTTCGAGGAAGCATGTCGAAGGCCCATCACGACCTACTTAGGAGCAGTCTATAATCGATGACTGTCATGGAAATGTGGGAATTTTCCAAGAACACGTGGTTAGAGTTGATAAGGTTTGCAAAGATAGTACAAGTCCGTACAAGGCCGTTATACAGCTGTACCAATAGCATTTCTCTATCATAATTAGACATGTACTATGTTGGGATTCACCCCTCCTATACAAAGGGGACCCCAATTATTCTTGTAAGACATAACATTTTACTGCAATAGAACATTCTCTATTTTTTTTGTGCTCAACACTGTCTCGCAGCTTTATTGCTCCTTATTTAGTGTTCTTCACTTATTGTTCTTCATTTATTGCTATAATCTGACCTCGAGGTTCCCAGCCCCAGTGAGTTCGAGGCCCAATCTTGTGACAATTTTAGTTTGTTTATCTCATTTTCCTTACTTACATTCATTACTTCTTGATTATTAACTAGTATTGGAATAAATCACATATTTTTAGAACCGCAAATCAAATATAATTATTAATACCATTTTCAAGGTAAACAGTTTGGCGCCCACCGTGGGGCTAAAAATAATAGTGATTGTTTTGGTACTAGTTTTCTGAAAACACAAGTTGTTTTTCACACTTCTTCTTGTCCAAGAATCTTTGATTTCAGGTCAAAAAATGTCTAGTTCAGCGAATGCACATGGAAACAATGTTCTTGAGCTCCATGAGGAGAACAGTGCAACAACCTCAGTCGCTAGAGTGCCACCACAAAACCCTGGGGTAGCACTAGCACAAATCCCCGTCGATATAGGCTCACGCAATGCTTTGCATGTTGATATAGACACTGATACCGACGGAAGTGTGCGCGGAGGTGACCAACACGAAGCGCAAAGAACGCAAGCTCGGGAAGAAAGAGAAGTTAGCCTACAGGTCATTTTTAAGATGTTACAAGTACAACAAATATCTATTGCTCAGCTACCGAGCCAACAAAAAACCCCGAGTACT
Organism: Nicotiana knightiana; assembly: GCA_005239525.1. NCBI lineage: Eukaryota > Viridiplantae > Streptophyta > Magnoliopsida > Solanales > Solanaceae > Nicotiana > Nicotiana knightiana. Next base: position 44,546 of record ML439301.1, read on the forward strand.
GCGGGACCGGAAACAACTCCTCGAGTTGAGCAAGCACCAGAAAGATCGAGTAACAATGGGTCAGGAACAAACCCCACTATTATGAAAATGCTCGAGGACCTCACCAAAAGGATTGAATCAGGAGAAAAGAAGATAGAGGCCAACGACAAAAAAGTAGAAACCTATAACTCGAGGGTCGATCAGATCCCGGGTGCACCTCCGATTTTGAAGGGGGTAGATTCGAAGAAGTTCGTGCAGAAACCATTTCCATCGAGTGCGGCTCCGAAGCCCACTCCGAAGAAGTTCAGGATGCCCGATATCCCAAAGTACAATGGGACCACAGATCCCAATGAGCATATTACCACTTATACTTGTGGTATAAAAGTGAATGACTTAAAAGACGACGAAATTGAGTTCGTCTTGTTGAAGAAGTTTGGAGAAACACTGTTCATAAGGCCATGATATGGTATCATAACCTCCCCCCAAACTCAATAGATTTGTTTGCTATGTTGGCAGACTCTTTTGTGAAAGCACATGCTGGTGCCATTAAGGTCGCTTCAAGGAAGTCCGGTGTCTTCAAAATTAAACAAAGAGAGAACGAGATGCTGAGGGAGTTCGTATACCACTTTTAGATGGAGCGAATGGAATTACCACCAGTCTCCGATGACTGGGCAGTGCAAGCCTTCACTCAGGGATTGAATGAACGAAGCTCGATAGCTTCGAAGCATCTGAAGAAAAATTTGATCGAGTATCCCGTCGTAACTTGGACGGATGTGCACAACAGGTATCAATCGAAGATCAAGTTTGAGAACGACCAATTGGGAGCCCCCTCGGGCTCAGCATATCCAAACAGGCTCTTAGCTAAAGAATCAAGGAATGTAGAAAGGGAGTCAATACCGAACAAGGAAAGATACCAACCATATGTCGAAGATCGAAGAAACGCCCCGAGGTGTAATATAACTCGAATCGATCGAAGGGTGGATCGAGGACAAAGTTCTCGGGGACTCATGAGCAAAACTTGGTTCGAGAGGAACACGAGGTCGATGGAGGCACCCTGATTGTCAGAGTATAACTTCAACATTGATGCATCAGACATTGTATCAGCAATAGTTAAGATCAGAGACACCAGGTGGCCGAAGCCAATACAGTCAGATCCTTCCCAAAGGAACCCCAACTTAATGTGCAAATACCATGGCACTCACGGTCATAGGACCGAAGATTGTAGACAACTTCGGGAGAGGTAGCCCGACTGATCAGCGAAGGGCACCTTCAAGAATTCCTCAGCGACCGAGCTAAGAATCACTTTCGAGAGAGGGATGCAAACAGGAAAAATGAACAGGAGGAGCTGCAACATATCATTCATATGATCATTGGAGGAGTCGACGTCCCACAGGGACCCGTGTTCAAACGAACAAAACTATCCATCACACAGGAAAAGCGGACTCGGAGCTATGTACCCGAGGAAGCTCTTACATTTAGCGAAGAGGATATCGAGGCCTTATCTCAGCCTCATAATGACGCACTGGTAATTTCTTTTCTTTTGAATAAAGTTCAAATTAAACGTGTGCTCGTGGATCCAGGTAGCTCGGCCAATATAATCAGGTAAAGGGTTGTGGAGCAGCTCGGGCTGCTCGACCAAATCATCCCCGCATCTCGAGTCCTGAATGGATTCAACATGGCGAGTGAGACAACGAAGGGGGAAATTATCCTCCCAATCAACGTGGCCGGTACAATTCAAGACACCAAGTTCTATGTCATCGAAGGTGACAAGAGGTACAATGCCTTACTTGGAAGGCCATGGATACATAGTATGAGGGCGGTACCATCAACTCTTCATCAAATGATGAAGTTCCCAACAAAGGATGGTATAAAGATGGTGTATGGAGATCAGCATGCAACAAAGGATATGTTCGTGGTGCACGATATGGCACCAACGCCGGCGCCTTCCACCTCGGAAGATAAGGAAGTAGCCAAATAGCAACCACAGTCTATACCCTCGGTTGAGTCCCATGGACAAGTGATCAGTGAGCAAGTAGTCGAGGACGACGAAGAAGACTTCCTCACTCCTCGAACCTTCGTTTCCCCCGAAGAGTCAGATGCAACAAAGTCAATAGTCGAAGAGCTCGAACAGGCCGTATTGGTCGAACATCTTCCAGATCGAAAGGTATACCTGGGAACGGGGTTAAACCCCAAACTCAGAAAAAAACTCATTCAATTTCTTATTGATAACATTGATTGATTCGCTTAGTCCCATTTAGACATGACAGGGATCCCGCCGGAAATAACCACCCATCGACTAAGCGTTGACCCCATGTTCAAACTGGTGAAGCAAAAAAGGAGGCCTCAGTCTGAGGTAAAACATGCATTCATCAAGGACGAGGTAACAAAACTTCTCAAATCAGGATCCATTAAGGAGGTGAAATACCCCGAGTGGCTAGCTAATGTAGTAGTAGTCCCCAAAAAGGGAAATAAATTGAGAATGTGTGTAGATTATAAATATTTAAACAAAGCTTTCCCTAAAGATTCATTTCCATTGCCCAACCGATCATTTGATCGATGCCAAGGCCGGCCACGATATTCTTACCTTTCTTGACGCCTACTCCGGGTACAATCAAATTCAAATGAACCCCGAGGACCAGGAAAAGACTTCGTTCATCACGAAGTATGGTACATATTGTTATAATGTAATGCTTTTCGGGCTAAAAAATACGGGACCCACATACCAACGCCTAGTTAATAAGATGTTCGAACATCAAATAGGAAAATCTATGAAAGTTTATATTGACGACATGTTAGTTAAGTCCCTCCGCGCAGAGGACCATTTGACTCATTTGCAGGAAACATTTGATATCCTAAGAAGGTACAACATGAAGCTTAACCCCGAGAAATGCGCCTTCGGAGTCGGATCGGGAAAATTCTTGGACTTCATGGTATCGAACAGGGGATCGAGACAAAATTAAGGCCATCGAGGAGATCACCGTGGTAAACAGTGTGAAAGTCGTACAACGGCTGACCGGGCGGATAGAAACCTTAGGCCGATTCATCTCGAGGTCATCGGATCAGAGTCATCACTTCTTCTCCTTACTCAAGAAGAAAAACAACTTCGAGTGGACCCCGAAATTCCAATAGGCCTTGGAAGAATTAAAGAGGAATCTCTCAAGCCCACCTTTGCTCAACACCTTGAAGGAGGACGAAACACTATACTTATATTTGACCGTATCCGAGGTAGCGGTAAGTGGTGTGTTGGTTCGAGAAGAACAAGGTACATAATTCGGACCCTAGGAGATGCTAAAACTAGGTATCCGCACTTAGAAAAACTAGCTCTTGCATTAGTAAGTGCATCTAGAAAACTGAAACCTTACTTTCAATGCCACCCTATATGTGTTTTAACTACATATCCTCTTCGAAACATCTTGCATAAGCCCGAATTATCGGGCCGATAGGCCAAATGGGCCATCAAACTCGGAGGGTATGATATCGAGTATCAAACCCGAATGGCCATCAAGTCTCAAATTTTGACGAACTTCGTGGCTGATTTTACGCCTGCCCTCGTGCCCGAGGTAGATAAAGAACTCTTGTTAAAAACGGGCACATCATCGGGGGTATGGAGCCTTTTTACTGATGGAGACTCGAACGTGAAAGGGTCTAGGCTCGGCATAGTTCTAAAACCACCTACGGGCGGCATAATTAGACAATCTATAAAAACTTCGAAGTTGAATAACAATGAGGCCGAGTATGAGGCCATGATTGCAGGTCTCGAACTGGCCAAAGGCCTAAGAGCAGAGGTCATCGAAGCAAAATGTGACTCTCTTCTGATTGTAAACCAAGTAAATGGGAGCTTCGAGGTTCTAGAAGATAGGATGCAAAGATACTTAGACAAGCTTCAAGTGACATTGCATGGCTTCAAAGAGAGATCCCTGGTTCACATACCTCAAGAACAAAATAGCGAGACCGATGCACTCGCAAATCTAGAATCGTCTGTCGAAGAAGATGACATACTCCCTAGGACTGTTGTACAACTATCCAAATCGGTGACTGAAGAAGGCCACAAGTACATTGACTACTTGAAACATGGGAAACTCCCCATGGATCCGAAAGAATCGAGGGCCCTTCGAGCCAAAGCTGCTCGATTTTCACTCGACGAGAATGGAACACTATACAGAAGGATCTTCGACGGACCACTAGCAGTATGCTTGGGACCGGGGAAAACCGATAATGTGCTTCAAGAAATCCACGAACGCACCTGTGGAAACCACTCCGGTGCCGATTATTTAGTTCGAAAGGTGATCAGAGCAGGTTACTATTGGGATAGAATGGAAAAAGACACCAAGGAATTCGTTCGAAGATGTGACAAATGCCAAAGATTTGCACCAATGATTCACCAACCCGGTGAACAACTACACTCAGTTCTATCCCCGTGGCCATTCATGCAATGGGCGATGGACATCGTCGGCCCCTTACCAACGTCGCCAGGTAAAGCTAGATTTATTTTATTTATGACTGACTACTTCTCGAAATGGGTAGAAGCACAAGCCTTCGAGAAGATAAGAGAAAAAGAAGTCATCAACTTCATATGGGATCACATTATATGCCGATTCAGGATCCCCTCCGAAATCACATGTGATAATGGGAAGCAGTTCATCGGAAGCAAGGTGACAAAATTCCTCGAGGATCATAAAATCAAAACGATCCTACCGCGATGCCTTACCACCCAAGTGCGAATGATCAGGCCGAGTCTACAAATAAAACTATCATTCAAAACTTAAAGAAGAGGTTAGAGAATGCAAAGGGGAAGTGGAGAGAAGTGCTGCCCGAAGTACTATGGGCATATCGAACAACTTCAAAGTCAAGCACAGGGGAGACCCCGTTCTCCTTGGTATATGGGTCTGAGGCACTGATACCGGTCGAGGTCGGGGAGCCGAGCACCATATTTCAGCATGCCACCGAGGAATCAAACAACGAGGCCATAAACATCGGCATCGAACTTCTAGATGAAAAGCTTGAGGCCGCACTGGTCCGAATGGCCACTCAAAAACAAACGAAAAATACTACAACAGAAGAACAAACCTCTGATACTTTCGAGTCGGGGAATTAGTACTAAGGAAAGTCACCCTCAACACTCGAAACCCAAACGAAGGGAAGCTAGGCCCTAGTTGGGAGGGACCATACCGTGTCCTCGGAGTAGTAGGCAAAGGATCCTACAAACTTAGTACCGTGGAAGGCAAGCAACTACCAAGCAATTGGAACATATCGATGCTCAAACGCTATTATTGCTAAGGTGTAACCTTCTCCCTTTTCGTTTATATTTCATACTAACTTGTTGCAGGTGTTCGATTGAGAGGAATCGAAGCACCCTTCAGCTCGAAGATCTTGGGTTTAAAAGCATGTGTTGCACTCTTTTTCCCTTAGATCGGGTTTTATCACAAATGGGTTTTACCGGCAAGGTTTTTAACGAGGCAACATCTATATGCTAAGAAAACTCATCAAGTATTCAAGGCTTATTTTCAATCAACCTCTAATATTGGGGGGCATCACCCTCGGAGGTTACCTTTTCAAAGAAACCAAGTTATGCCAAAGAGGACCTCGATAGGAGAATGTTGTATCGGGCCAAACGATCAAATGAACCGTGTCTGTGTAGAATAGTCGAGCCCCCAATGGCAAAAACATGTATGCATGTATCAAGTAATCGAAGAAGCATCCTTGTTCATCAAAACACTTTGTGCCTCAGAGAAGTTTATTATTCTTGCATGAAACGGCTCAAGGGCCAAATACTCCCGAACACGCGGGGACGGTCATCGATAGTCAACTTATCGAGCCATCAAGGACTCGAGGTCATAAGACCTTAATGAGGCAACATCGAATCTATAAGACCTCAATGAGGCAACATCAAATCTATAAGACCTCAATGAGGCAACATCGAATCTATAAGACCTCAATGAGGCAATATCTAATCTATAAGACCTCAATGAGGCAATCAAATTTATAAGACCTCAACGAGGCATACTCAAACTTATAAGACCTTAAAAAGGAATAACCCTGATATTAAGGCCAAGGCTATATATATTCGAACTTGTAAGACCCCTAAAAAGGCATACCCTCGATATAGAGGCCGAGGTCATCTCACTCGGGGACTAAAGGCTACAACCTAATATAAAGACTACGTCCATATGAAAAGGCTACGGCCGAAATAATGCAGCTCGGAGACGCCCGACTTCTGCCATAAATCTAAAGGCCTTCAAACACTTCAAGAAAACCGATTAATTAGGCTACCCTCGACATAAGCAAAGGAGCTTCGATAATATCAGCTCCGAACAACGAAAAGGCTTCGAAAAAATCAGCCTTCAATGTAAAGACTTCGAAAAATCAGCCTTCGAGAGAACCTCACGAGGTACTCAATTATCGTCCCCATATCGACTTATAATCGAGGTTCCTATTTGAGTCGTCGAAGACTCGGACGAACACAAAACATGCCAAGGCATAACAAAAACTTTAAAAGTCTTTAGCTAGAATGGTGGAAAACTATAGCCATATTAGAGGTCGAATCGACCCAATCTAAAAAGAGCCTAAGGGTCGATAGGTAAGAGCCTAAGGGCCAACCTAAAGAGCCTAAGGGCCAAATTGAAAATAGCCTAAGGGCCAATGTTTTAAAACCTAAGGGTCGATACCTAAAAAACTCAAAGACCAAAGCACACTATGCTCGAGGCCTCATCTTAGTTCAGGCTCAAAAGTCCCGAGTCAAAGCTTAACTCGAGGATCGAACCCTAAATGGTCAACTATTATCGATTGTTCATCAAGCACAAAAACCTAAGGGTTTCTATTTTAAGTCCAACATATCAGGCTGATTATTGACAAGCATTAAAATTCAAGACAAAAGCGAAGACACAAGCAAGTTGGAAATTTATACAAAGATAAAATGAAAGGGTTATATAATGGTGGTACAAAGATACATTTGCAACATCCCCACAGGGAGCCCTTTACAAAAATCAAGAAAAAAGACCTAGTCTATCTTCGAGGACTTAGTCTTTTCCCCCTCGGGGACTCTGTCTTCATCAGCCCCCTCGGGACCAGCTTCCTCATCAGCCTCTTCCTCACTGTCTTCAGCATCTGCTTCATCATTGGAAGAAACGAGGAACTTGGCGTCAATCTCATCCGCCTTGGCCTGCTCTATCTCCTCCGAGAGATCGAAGCCCTTAACATAAATCTCCTCGAGGGTTTCCCTCCGGGATCTTCATCGGGCATACTCATTACTTCTTCTCTCTCGATCGGAGGCCCCTCTCAACTCCATCTGAGCATCAGTAGCATCTTTCAAAAAGATGGCTACCTTCTTGTCGGCCTTCACTTGTATATCCTTGGCTTCGGCTTGGGCTTGGGCTTACTCGATCTCGGCCTTCGCCTTCATGAGACCAGTCTCGAGCTCAGTTATCCTGCCCGCCTGAAGCAAATTGCTCTCTTGAGCGTTTCGAAGTTGAAAGTCGAGGGCATAAACTTTAGCCAATGCTTCTCTCTTGGCTGCATCAAGGATATCCATTTGTGCCTTCCACTCATTACACTCGGAGTTAACTTGGGAGATCTCGCCCCGAAGACGCTCCAGCATTTCTACCTTCCGCTGCAACTGAGTCATTGGAGTGTTAGCCTCCGAAGATGGGATATGAAGCCCATATTCTTTCAAAACAGAGGTTACCTGTTTCTCGAGGTCGTCCTCGTAATCATGACATCGATTCAACTCCGATCGAAGGTGTATCAACTCTCTTTACTTCTTGGTACAAAGAAGTCTGAGGGTCTTCTCCTCACTCAAAGATGTACGCAGCTCGGTCTCACAGCGACGTAGCTCAACCTTAAATTTGTTGAAAGCCTATGGGAAGAAAAGTTTGTTCAGAAAAAGAAAGAAAATATGAAGTTGGAAAAATTATAGTACTATTAAAATCTCACCATTGAACAAACCCGTTGAGCTTCCTCGAAGGTTGACTTTGCATCAGTTGGTTCGGCCTCATCAACCCTAGTGAAGCAACCCTAGAAGGGGTCATCCTCACTTGGGACTCCGTCTAACTCAGGCGTCTTTAAGTCCCGAGCATCCCTAAGGGTGTCCTCAAAGAAGGTTGGGAATGGCGGTGAGTGACCCACTGTAACGACCTTGGGAAAATCTCCTGAGGCGCTCTGATCGGACAGAGGTACTTCGATGCCTTTTCTCTTCGAAGTATTCCCCGAAGTCTGGGAAGCAGCTGGCAAGTCCGGAGACGAAGGGCCTTCGTCCTTTTTCTTATTTTGATCTCCTCCTTCGAGGCTAAGGGCTTAGGTTGCTGCATGCTTAACTGCCTCAGAAGGCTTTACGGTTCGAGTCACCAACGTCGAACCCTCCTCTTCGTCGTCATCATCGCCCGTGGATCTACGGACGAATAAGTCCTCGCTGGTGACTACATCCTTCCTATGTCCCCGAGCTGGTTTTGCTTTGCTTTGGGAGTCCTCGTCCTTCGAGGACCTTTTTCTCTTATTATCTTTCTTCGGCTCCGAAGCCGAAGGCTCCTCTTCCTCACCAAGAGGGGGCAGTCTCATCTCGAAGAACTCACCAATACCTGCAACGGAGAAGTTAGGTCCATTGAAGAAAGGTATCTCTTAAAAGGGAAGGAGTATTATTATAACATATACCATGGTGCTTCGCCTCCCACTTGCCCCTCAACAAGTCTATCCACTTGCGTTTATCGTATGTCGAGGTAGCTGCAAGTTTGCGAGCCTAGTCCGGGAGGTTGAGGACCGCATAAGGCATCCAGGGGACCGCTGAAAGAAGAGAAAGGGAAATAGTCACTCGACGTGTAACAAAATTAATGAAAGGAAGATGAAGCATCACATTTTACTCACGTGTGAAGTTCCATTTCTCGGGGAACAGTAGGAACTCCGAGGGAATGACGTCGATGGTCCTCATTCTGATGAACCAACTCATCCATCCCCAATCCTTGCTCTCGTCGCTGCTAGCAAAGAAAGATTTGGTGGCCCGGCGTTGGAGTTTGATTAGACCTCAAAAATGCTGAGGCCGATACAATCGAATGAGGTGGATGAGGGTGAATTTGATACCGACCTTGTCAACAAAAAACCTCTTCATCAACACGATCCGCCAGAAGGACGGATGGATCTGGGCCAGGGTAACTTGGTACCTTTGGCAGAACTCGAGCACGAGCGGGTCGAGGGGACCTAATGTAAAAGGATATATATACACTGACAAGAACCCCTCTACGTAGGTCGTAATATCCTCTTCACGAGAGGGTATTTACAGAACGACCTCTTCTCCTCATCCACACTCTCTCCTTACAGCATTGAGTTGTCTCTTCTCGATTGATCGTATATACCTCGTGGCATTTTCTCGACGTCCAGCAACATCGGGAGGTTTCTCAACTGTAAAGTCCTTCTGCAAGGTAAATTTTCTCGGAATAATCTCATTAAGCGTCAGCGGCTTGCCACCGTCCGGACGAGAAGAAGAAGTAGAGGTTCCTTCTTTCTGGGGACCGGATTTGGAGCCTTCTTCTTTCTGATGAACCGATTTGGATGTTTTAGCCATGGGTTCTTTAGGGTAAGAAGGAGGAGAACAAAACACTGTCACAATTTTAAGCTGACACAGCGAAAGAAGTGGTGGAGAAAGGTGAGTCTATAAAAGAAGATATTTGTTGCATAATGATAAAGTTCTTAATGAAGGGAAGAAAGCAAGTATTTATAAGAGAAAACGACGACTGTTCATTGACGTTAGTGGCCAACCAGCTCTGATGAGCAATTATGACTTTTTGGGGAAGAGAATTGATGGGTCACTTCGGTCGCTTCAACGCCTGCGTCGTAGGGATGACATCATCACACAAGGTCTCGAAGGGTCGATAATTCAAATCGTTTCTTATCATTTCAATCTAAAAAACGCGGGGACTATCTGTATACAATCGATATCAGAGAGTCCGATATCAAGGCCTCTATGGCATGCCAAGCCCGATCTCGAGAGGCTCGAAGTAGAGTCTGAAGCTCGGCTTCGAAGTGCATATCTTGAGTAAGCATGTCGAAGGCCCATCATGGCCTACCTCGGAGCAGTCTATAATCGATGACTGTCATGGAAAGGCGGGAATTTCCTAAGAACACGTGGTTAGAGCTGATAAGGTCTGCAAAGATAGTACAAGCCCGTACAAGGCCGTTATACAGTTGTACCAATAGCATTTCTCTGTCATAATTAGACATGTACTATGTTGGGATTCACCCCTCCTATATAAAGGGGACCTCAATCATTCTTGTAAGACACAATATTTTACTGCAATAGAACATTCTCTGTTTTTTTTTGTGCTCAACACTGTGTCTCAGCTTTATTGCTCCTTATTTAGTGTTCTACACTTATTGTTCTTCATTTATTGCTATAATCTGACCTCGAGATTCCCAACCCCAGTGAGGTCGAGGTCCCAGTCTTGTGAAAACTTTGATTTGCTTATCTCATTTTCCTTACTTACATTCATTACTTCTTGATTATTAACTAGTATTAGAATAAATTACATATTTTTAGAACCACAAATCAAATATAATTGTTAATACCATAGAGACATAAGTAATTGGTTGGATAGTTGAAGCTCGCATAAATTGACTTATACACCACCATTATTTTAAAGGCTGATGTATTATTCAAATCCTCATGGACTACTCCCATGTCAATTAATAATTAGATATCTAAATTAATGTAATGGATATCAATTTGCAGGGGTACATTTATTTTGTTTCGACTTTTTTACCTACGCTCATTCACTATTTTCATCTGAAATGGTTCCTTGGGTTTGTATCTTGACTATATTCTCTTCTTTTTTCTGCTTCAAATCAAGTGCTGAGCTCATAACTTCTCTTCCTGGACAGCCTCCAAATATTTTCTTCAAACAATTCTCTGGTTATATTGTTACAAATTCTCAACATGGCAGAGCCCTATTTTATTACTTTGTTGAGGCAGATTCAGAAAATGCAGCATCACTTCCCCTTACTGTATGGCTCAATGGAGGTACATTTTTCTAATAACCTTGATTTATACTTTAAGAACTGAAATGAAAAAGAAAAAAAAAAGAGTTTTTAATTTGGTTGTATTCAAAATATTAGGCCCTGGTTGTTCATCTGTGGGTTTTGGTGCTTTTATGGAGCACGGTCCATTTCAGCCAGGGATTGATGGAAGCCTAATGAAAAACAAGTATTCTTGGAATTTGGGTGATGTGATTTCTTATTTCTTGAATAATCATATTAAAAAGATTTTATACCCGAAAATCGGATAATAAAAGACTGGTTTTGATTGCTATGAAACAGTATCGAACATATTATACGTGGAGTCCCCGATTGGAGTTGGATTTTCATACTCAAATACAAGCTCAGACTACATCAATTGGGATGATACAGCAACTGGTATACTAGTTTACTTGAAATAGCCAATAATATTAGTAAGTCAATGCCAGAAAACTATTAATTCTACTCTCTTTTTGTTTTTTGTTTTACAGCTAAGGAGAATCTCCAATTCATTCTCAACTGGTTCAAGAAATTCCCCCAATATAGAAACTCGGACATGTACTTAGCTGGGGAGAGTTATGCAGGTTAATATATCTGAACTTAACTTGCCTATGTCTATTTTGCTTTTTCGTTGCAAAGATTTGGAAACTAATACTGTATGTTATGGTTATTAGGTCACTATATACCACAGCTTACAGTATTGCTGCTTGATTACAACAGAAAGCTCAATGTTAAACCAATCAACCTTAAATCAATTGCAGTAATGTTTACATTACCCTTGAAATATTTGTTGATAGTTGTTTCACTTTCAAATCTTCACTTAGTCCAATGAATTGTGCAGCTTGGGAATCCACTACTAGATCTTGAAATAAGCGTGAAGTCTGCTGAATATCTATGGTCACATGGTGTCATTTCTGATGAACTGCTTACAATGAGAAGAAAAATCTGTAACGAAACGAGGTTCTTGTTGGAATCAATACATAATAATGTATCAAACGAATGCTCGAAAGTTTGGGAACTCACAGACGAGGAGATGGGAAGTGATATAGATATGGGCGATCTGCTCGCGCCAACGTGTGTATCTTCTGGTACAGCAAGACAATTGGGAGCCCTTGCCACAATACATGGAAAGGTAGGAAATCTAATTGTTTTTAGGACATAATTCAACTTTTTGCAGTTGCAGCTAACCTTTTGCAGCTATTCTTTTGACAGATTGTTAAGCATGAAGTAGGAAAAGTTGCAGATCCATGCCTTACTGATAGGATAAATTTGTACCTAAACAAGCCAGAAGTTCAAAAGGCGCTACATGCCAACACCACTTACCTGCCATATGCCTGGGATTTTTGTTTGGGGTTAGTTCTCTTCTTCCCTTTACTTTCTATTGCCCTATAGTGTGTGTATCGTCTTATCTAAAAGCTTGAACTGTTAGACAAGGATTGCTTTGCTTGTTTATTTTATGTATGACGGCCTCTTGTTTAGTTGTTGCCTGTGCATATATAAGACAAGTATGCTAAAATCTCTGAAAATGCAGGCACCTTCACTATCGGAGAGAAGATTTAGCTGTAAACATTATACCTCTACTGTCAAATATTCTAAAAGAGAATATCCAAGTTCTGCTTTTCAGGTAGTTCATCACTACTATACTCAAATTTCCTCCTATCCTCATAATCTATGTTGCTCGGACTCTCCGAAAATGTCGCCGGCTGCATGTTGGATCCTCCAAAAGTATTGTGTTTTAGGAGGATCCGAGACGGGTGTGACAGCATTTCGGAGAGTCCGCACAACATAGCTCACAATTATAATAACTAGGCAGTCCTGGTGTTTTCAATTTGTTAAAGCTCCTACTCTGTAGTAAGATTGGGCATGTCTTTGTTTTTAACAGTGGAGATCAAGATTCAAAAATCCCACTGACCCAAACTAGGAAAATTGCTAAACTGCTTGCTCGAGATTTAAAGCTAGTTGCTTTTGACAAATATGGTCCTTGGTATGATGGCTTGCAGGTATGTCCCCTCTACTATTTAGCCTTTGGTACAAGGTGTGTCCACATCCACAGTTTTAAATTTGGATCACATAGCAAAACTTTTCGCTAGACATTATTTGTAATTGTATGAATTCCTATATTCATGAAGAACATGTAAGTAGCTAAGCAAAGAGAGGAAAGAAGGAATCACATAATCAAATTAAACTCACCAGTCTAGTAATATTAAAAAGAAGATTTAATAAGGAAATCCAATTTCCTTTTAGGGGTAAAGCCTAATTGATGGATTAAGCTCATCTGCCTTCTCATTTCATAGAAATCAGGTAAGCACCCTAGATCATGAAGTCAAATTAATACGTTGACTTTGATAGGGAGATGAAAAAGTGTTCATGTATTTACCCCCACTAACTTTAAATCTTGGATTCATATGTTGAGCGAAAATGGTTCAAAGATACTTTTTGACATGGTGTGATATTGTTCGCTTTAGGCCAAGCTCGCATGGTTTTCCTCAAAAGGCCTCACATGGTTACTGAAACCTAAAGACTGTGCATGCATCTTCAAAGCTATAGATAAAAGTCGTAAACTGGTCCATAGACAGGCGAAGGCTCTAAGCCAAGCCGCCAACCACGCTTTGCCATTACCATGCTTGTCCCCTCAAACCATTAACTCTGACATTGGTTGTTGGGCTAAAACGACACAAAGATACTCTTAACATGGTATGATATTATTTACTTTGTGCCTATACGATTTTTCCCAAAATATCTCACATCATTAAGAGTATCCAACGAGACATTGATAGGAATTGCTCCATAAGAGGCTGGTCTTAGCAGAATGTCCCCGTAATTGGCGATATTAAAAAATATCCTTCGGTCCCGTGCACACAGTTATTGTTCTTCGTGAATTTCTCTACCGGATTAGTAGATTTTATGTTATATTTACTAAGACAAAATAACGGGACTTTTAGCTATAAATATTATATTACTCCCTCTGTTTTAATTTAGGTAGTTTGACTTGGCACTGGATTTAAGAAAAAAAAAAGATTTTGAAAACTTGTGATCTGTTTACGGGGTAAAAGCTTTGTGGGGCCATGACATTTGTGGTTAAAAAAGCTTTTCATTAAAGGTAAAATGGGTAAAATGAAGAGTTTAAAATTAAATTATTTCTAATTGCAGAAATGTATATAATTTTGGAACAGAGTAATGAGGAAAGTGTGTCATCCAAATTGAAACAGAGGGAATATCATATATCATTTGGTACATAATCCTTCATGTTGGTATCTCTTTGTTGAAGCCTACACAAGTGAACGGATGCGGGAGCCATCTATTAAATACCGCCACTGACGAGGACATTCCGTTAAGACCGGTCCTATGCAGGGCCACGTCATGCAATTTTTACGTTTCCAACTTCTAATAATTAGAATCTTTTTCGTTTACTTTCTATGTGGAACTTTATTCACACAACACCATTTCTATACGGGAATCGAACAGTTAATACATGTATGTATATATAATTTGTTGATGAATTGCAGATGGGAGGATGGAGTCAATCATTTGGAGGCCTAAGGGAAGGCAAAAACGTTACATATCTAACATTCGCTACAGTTAGGGGTGCAGCTCATGAAGTACCATTTACTTCTCCATCACAAGCTCTTATACTTTTTAGAGCATTTTTGAGAGGACATCCTCCACCACGAACACGAAGGAACAGCACAATTCAAGCCCACAAGTTGCGTAAACCTATGGATCTTATGTTCTTTTCCCATCTTCTCTAGACTTTGATGACGCATTCTCAAGTGTTAGTCAGAATCTTTATCGTACTCTTTTTTTTAATCTTATATTTTCCTAAATATATTATGTAATTAATTTGGGTTACTAGGCAATGAGGTAATTATAGTCATAGAAATCATGATGCAGTTACCTATGTTATGAACTTGCTCTATTCAACCTTATTGAAATCTTAAAATTCTTTTTTTAAGTTCGAATTAAGATATGCAAAATAGTGTTTAATTGTCGATCAAGCAACCAAACAACTAAGATCAATAAGGAATAAATAATTCAATGTGATAAATAAAATGAGAATTCTAATAATATTAGTATTCTTATTTGATGTTCGAAAACTAATTAAAAAATCGAAATTAAATCGTATCGAGCCAAAATTGAAAAGAACCGAGATGATTGAGAGTGTTTGAGAAAGTCTAATTTTTGTTATACACAAGAATTAGTGAAAATTAATAAGATACAATTTTTTTTTGGATAACTACCTGAGTCAAATCATTGACGCCCCTAGTACAGTTACAAAGCTAGTGAGTGTGGTCTCTGTTTGCATTATCCCACAATATATACTAGCACCGAGTAGACTGAGCAAATATAGTATGCCCTTTCTAACATACTTGTCACTTTAGCCTTTTGTATCCCCCTTAAACATTAATAATGGCCTCTGTTAGCATTATCTTATAAAATATACTAGCGCCGAGTAGACTGAGCAGATATAGTACGTCCTTTCTAACATACTTGTCACTTTAACCTTTTGTATCCCCCTTGAACATTAATAATAGCAAAAGAGTTATTTGATTAAATTAATTTTATTTGTTCTTTAACCTTTTAATCTTCTATTTCCTTTTAGAACATTTATTATGAGTATTCACATATAATTAAGAAAAAAATACAATTAAGAGAGAGAAAGGACAACGTCTCTCTAACTCAATACTAACCAAACAGTCACTCAGGAATGGCTACTTCCCCACTCCCAGACAGAGAGCCTCCAATCGGAATACCACCGGAACCCCCCGATATCCCAACTCTTGACCCGAAACCTGCTATGGATGAAGACAATCCTTTGAAGAATTACTTCAAGGAAATCCTGTTGGGAAAAAATCTGGGTTCTTCCACCAACTATGAAACATACCAATCCCTGCCGCAAAACCAAGATTTGAGCTAAACCTCGAAAATATCCCAATCCCACTGTAAAATAAAGACAAAATCAGACTCTACAAACCTTGAAAATACTCTTTAATCATCAAATTGTTTGGGGAAAAAATCACACATCATGTATTGAAGGCTAAACTCTCCAATCTGTGAAAACCAATTGAACCACTCACCCTAATTGATCTAGGGTGGGACTTCTTCATTGCCAAATTCAATACGGAGGAAAGCATGAGCAAAGTCCTAAGAGAGGGGGCATGGTTTGTAGCTGGTCACTTCCGATCAATCTGTAGATGGGAACCCAATTTTGTACCAGCAGAATCGAAATTAACCATAACAACGGTATGGATAAGGCTACCACAGTTTCTAACAGAATTCTCTGACAAATCAATACTGGAGCAGGTGGGCAACAGAGTGGGCAAACTACTATAGATTGATACCTGCACCTGTTTTACACTAAGGGGCGAATATGCTAGAATATGTGTACAAGTTCCATTAGAGATCCAGTAACCACGAAAGTCACCATTGGCACCCACAACCAACCACTCGTGTATGAAGGGGAAGAGATACTATGTACGGGGCATGGGAGAATTGGCCACACACTTAGGAACTGTGAATTTACTTCCATTCCCACCCAAAAAAAAAACTCAGGCCACACCCACCGACAATTATAGTGGTGATACTATCACAAAAGATCAAAGCTCCCAATGGCGCACTGTCCCATTCTCCAAATACAGACGCAACCCCATCAAGGGAGGTCAACCACAAAGATATAAACAGGAGAAAATGGCAGACGAAATCAGCACGTAAGTAAAGAGGTTCAATACCTCCTCAGATATGTTCCAAGACCTTAACCCCAATAATGCCATGGGTTCCGGTGACCACAAACCAAAAATGAGGGGCACTGTGAATCATATAGGCCCCAATGAACGATCAATTAACCCAATAAAAGGGAAAAAGAAGATGGGCCCAAAAGCAGGCCTACCACATAACATCCTACCCCCAGTATTAACACGGACAACACACACTCTAACCTATAGAGAAAAATCACTGGGACAAAGAGGCATCTACACACCCCAAACCGAGTGTAAAAAGATACCTTTTTTGAAAAAATGGGATCCTCCCAAAATCAGAATAAAGATACCTGCCAGGGAGAAGGTAAAGAGGCGGACCCCATACCAAACTTAACTACTGCCCCGCCTCCCCCCACAGATCGAGCAATCTCCCAAAGTCAGAAGGCTCCCCCGATTTGGAAAATTATGCCGTGACAACCCACGTTTTTTCGGATGTGGGCCAATCCTCTTCTATAGTGCCCCAGCCCAATAATACCCCAAACCCACACTCCACCCATTTTGGCATCTCCTTCGACTACACCTCTCACAATAAAGGTAATCAAGTGCCTGATAAAAATCAATTACACCCTCTGAATTGTGAGGTGGCACTAGTTGTCAATCTTTCAAGATTTAGCAAAGATCTCAAAAACCTCAGCACGAAACCTAACAATCATGAAATGGATTATATCCAAGAATATGAAGGGATGCTTATTTCCTTAAGAAAAAACCAGCGAAGAACTTAAGGAATCCCCTTCCAATGGCGAACCAAAATAACCCCAACAACCACTAAAACACCACCCCTCTCACGCTATCAACCCTAGCAGTGCCACCGAAAATGATGCCGGAATCTTGGCTAGAGATGGCTCTGCAGAGACACTCTCAGTCACTGTAGATGTTGATTAGGACAGTTCTGGTATCAATCACCATCCAAGACTCACTCTACCTTGCAAGACTATCAATCCATCTCCTTCACCAAGGCCTATCCAACTTCGACCACTAGTTGTGGCTGTCTACCCAACAACTAGTGTCTTTGGAGGAAATCAACAATCTGATGGGACAATTATGCCAGGCCATGCCTTTCTTCCCAATGATGAACTTGGAAACACAAATCTCATCCCATGCCTTCACTTTGTGGCTACGGGAGGACCAATCGATCCCCCCAAGTCCGACCCAACCGTCAGCGATGGATTAACTAATCAAGGAGAAAAACCAAACCTTAGTGTATCTCAAGGAGTCCAATGCAAACCTAGAAAACATACTGAAAAAGCTAGGAGATAGAGTTCAAAGGGCTGTTCGGAGAAATGCTTATTGCTCTCTGCCGCAGAAAACTCACAAGCTGCAAACTAAATCTCCCGAGTTCCTTTATCTCCAAACTCAGGAAACTCGACAGTATCCTTAAGTCCAATGCTGGGATAAGTGAAAGCAACACCTGTAGGAAAAGGGAGAGGCCTCAAGAGGAAAGCCCCATCTCAAAACACCTTATTGATGAATTTCATAATATGGAATGCAAGGGGATCCAACAGTGTTGAGTTCCGCAGACATTGTGCCTCCATGGTCAAACTGCACAGCCCTGTTGTTCTTGTTCTCCTTGAGACAAGAATGGCTGACCATACGCACCTAACCGCTGAGCTCCAATTCTTAGCCCAGTTTTAATCCCCTACCTTAGGGAAATTTGCTGTCATGTGAAAAGATGACCTAGTTAAGCTGGAGGAAGTCCGTAGCACGCTATAGGGTGTTCATGTCACGATCAAGGTAACCCCTAACGACTCTAAGTGGCTCTTTTGTGCTATTTATGCTAATAGTCATATTTAAGATAGAATTAGACTTCGCCAGTTCCTTGAGAACATGACCTCTGTTTATAAGGGTAGCTGGATTGTAGGAGGTTACTTCAATAAAGTCCTAAAATCTAGAGATAAGTTGGAGGTAAATGAATTAATAAAAATAGAAGCACCCATTTTTGGAATTGTTTGAACTAGTATAGACTAGTGGACCTAGTCTACTACTAGTCTAGGTATAAAATACACTTGGTATAACACCAACATGCAAGACCTAGTCTTGGATGTCTAGATAGGTGTCTTGCTACAGATGACTGGATTGAGTTATACCCTGAATCCACGCCAACATACCTCCGTAGGACCCACTCTGATCACTGCCCATTACTTCTCACTGTTACGAGTCAGCAACACAATGGTCATAGGAGGCCCTTTAGATTTAAGTCAATGTGATGTAGCCACCCAGATTTCCCATCCATTGTGCATAATATCTTCCAATCACAAAATGACCTTTTGGGAGACACCAACCTTTTTAAGCTTAATGTGAACAATTGGAATAGACATGTATTTGGAAATATCTTCCACAAGAAGAACCACATTCTTGCCAGGCTTAATGGTATACCGAGGAAAAACGCCTAACCTTTCAGTAGATACCTCCAAGATTTAGAAACCAACCTCCAAGATGAATTCTCAGCACCACTACCATAAAAGAAGAAGGAGAAACATGATCTTAAGTTTAACAGATCAGGTAGGGAATCAAGTTAAGAACCCCTAAATCATTAATGAAACCATCAAAAGGTACTTTGGCAACCTCTTTACCACATCCCATGTTTCATCTGGCTACAGGAACCATTACAATGATGATACATCACTGGTCCTATCTTATAGAAGGAGGACATCCTTGCCCACCGCTCTTAGATCCTCTTAAATTAAGAAAATCATTTACTGCTCAAACCTTTTAAGGCCCCTAGGCCTGATGGACTACACCTATTTTACTACCAAAAATACTGGCACAACCTCTATACCCAGGTTACCGACTTCTGTCAGAAGGTGTTTTCCACATCCACAATGCCCCCTAAAGTAAATAGGACTCTACTTTGATTAATCCCTAAATTCCCTAATGCCACCATGATAAAAAACTTTAGACTAATTGGGTTGTGTAACACAATGCACAAGCTAGTCACAATGATCATAGTGAACAATATTAACCCATTTCTCCATAGCATAATTGGCCCCACCCAGGCCAGTTTCCTCTCTAATAGGAGAGCTGTTGATAATGCCATTGTTTTTCAGGAATACATCACCCACTTCCAAAAGATGAAAGGAAATAGTGCCAACATGGTCCTAAAGATTGATCTAGAAAAAATCTTTGACAGACTTGAGTGGTCCTTCTTTTGGACTCCCTATTATTCTTTAAGTTTCCAACCTACCTGACCAACATAATACTCTCATGTATCTCTTCTAGCTCCATATCTATTTTGGTTAATGGAAGCAAAACAAAGTCTTTCCACCCTACTAGAGGAATCAGGCAGGGAGTCCCCATCCCCCTTACCTATTCATTATTTGTATGGAAAGTCTTTCAAAGACTATTGATCAAGAAGTCCTGAGGAAGGAATGGATACCCATTAGTATCAGTAGAAATGACCTAAAAAAATTTCACCTTTTCTTTGCTGATGATCTCACCTTGTTTGGTAGAGCCAATAAGAAAAATTATGATGTTATATTGGCCACATTAGAGGGCTTCTGTAACGATCAGACTGGTCGTTTTGAGAGTAGTAGCCCCGATACCCTATTTACTACTTCCCCGTATCTTTTTCGGCTTATGTGACTTGCCGAAAGGCTTTGTTTGTGGTTTTGGAGTGATTTGGGACACTTAGTCCCTAAAATAGAAGCTTAAGTTATAGGATTTTGACCTTAGTGGAACTGTGTGAAGACGACTCCGGAATGGGGTTTTGTTGGTTCCGTTAGCTTTGTTGGGTGATTTTGGACTTAGAAGTGTGTCCGGATTGTGTTTTGGAGGTCTGTAACTGAATTAAGCTTGAAATGACGAAAGTTGAATTTTTGGGATGTTTGACCGAAAGTGGAATTTTTGATATCAGGGTCAGATTTTGATTCCGGAATTTGAGTAGGTTCATAATGTTGAATATCACTTGCGCGCAAAATTTGAGGTCAATCGGACTTGATTTGATAGGTTTTGGCATCAGTTGTAGAAGTTTGAAGTTTCAAAGTTCATTAAGCTAGAATTGGAGGGTGATTAATATTTTTAGCATTGTTTGACGTGATTTGAGGGCTTGAATATGCTCGTATGGTGTTATAGGACTTGTTGGTATATTTGGTTGAAGTCCTGGGGAACCTTGGGTGGATTTCGGGTGGTTAACTGATCAATCTGGACTTGTTGAAGTTGCAGAATTTCTGGTGTTTCCAGTTGCTGGTTTCCTTCTTCGAGTTCGCGAGGGGAATTTCGCGTTCGCGAAGAGGAACTAGAGACCGGATGGGATTTGTGCGTGTTCGTCCCTCATTTGTGAAGCTATGAGGTAACAAGTCCACTCGCGATGAGGGTCCCGCGTTCGCGTAGAGATAGCTGGTCAACTGGGTCTCCAAGCAATTTGCCTACACGTTCGCGATGATGGTTCTGCATTCGCGTAGGGTTGAGATGAGTAAGCTTCACATTCGCGATTAGGCCATCGCATTTGCGAGGAATAATTTTATATTGAAGAAATTTTGTGCTTCGCGAACGCGAGGGTTCTTCCGCATTCACGAAGAAGGAATCACTGGGGAGAATATAATATTTTAAAGTCGAGGGTTTAGCCATTTTAACATAACTTGAGATAGAGATTTGGACGAAATTTTGAGGGATTTTCAGAGGCATCGATTGGGTAATGATTCTTCATTTGTTTTTGGTTATATTACACTAATCTATCGTTAATACCACCCTTTAATTTCGGATTTGGGTTGAGAAAATTGGAAAAATGGGAAAAGTTCTTCAACCAAATTTTTGAGGTTTGATTGAGATTTTGACGTCGGGTTTGAGTAATTTTGGTACGAGTAAACTCGTGGGTGAATGAGTGTTCGTATTTTGTGACTTTACCCGATTTAGAGACGTGGGTCCGGGTCGACCTTTTGGGGCGATTATCAAAATTCTTGTTAAAATCTTGATTTCATTGATTAGATTAGTCCATTATAGTTGTATTTATGGTATGTAATTATTTTTGGCTAGATTTGGGCCATTCGGAGTCGGATAATCGAGGGGAGGGCATTCTTATTGATTGATTGAGCTTGGTTCGAGGTAAATGTCTTGCCTAACCTTGTGTGGGGGAAATCCCCTTAGTGGTACTGTTGTGATACCTCTGTGATATGTGAGCTCTGTGTACGCGAGGTGACGAGTGCGTACACGGGCTAATTTTTGTAAAATCTGGTTTTCACTGAGTAGTAGCATGTTACATCTTAATTGAGTCATAACAACATGTGTAGTTATCCACTTTAGTCTAATTTCTAATGTATACGTGTATTAAATGCTTATTTGAAATATGTGCAGCATGTTTAGTTGAATTCCTGCCTTTACTTGATTTGTATCAACCTTATCTGTAGAATTCTTGTTGTTTATTGATTTTCCATTATCTGTGTGTTTAATTTTGGACTATGAGGTAGTACCTCGGGAGATCCCCCCTGCATATTTACTTTTGGGACTACGAGGCGGTACCTCGGGAGATCCCCCTACACATTTACTTTTGAGACTATGAGGCGGTAGCTCGAGAGATCTCATTGCATATTTACTTTTGGGACTACGAGACGGTATCTCGGGAGCTCCTTTTGAGTATTTACTTTTGGGACTACGAGACGGTATCCCGGGAGCACCCCTGATGTTTATGTCATTGTGATGTGTTGTTATTTCTCTGTGAATTCTTTCTGTTAAATTCTCAGTCTTTGATCATGTTATTATATCATCTGTTTTATTACTATATCCAGTAGGGCCCGAACCTGACCTCATCACTACTCGACCGAGGTTAGGCTTGACACTTATTAGGTACCGTTGTGGTGTACTCATGCTACTTTTTTGCACATGTTTTGTGTGCAGATCCAGGTACTTCTTATCATCCTCGATATCAGTGAGCAGTGAGATTGTGGAGTCTTCAAGGTAAATCTGCCCGCATCCGCAGACCTCGGAGTCCCCCTCTATTCCCTCATATTCCATTTACCTCAGACCTCGGAGTCCCCCTCTATTCCCTCCTATGTCATTTACCTTTCCGCACCTTCTTAGACTCTATTGTATAGAGATACTTAATTCTTCTTCTATAGCTTGTGACTTATGATTACCAGATTTTGGGAAATGCTGTTTATACTCGAGTGTTGGTTATTGTACATTTCAAGCGGCATCTTATCAGTTATTTAATTATCTGTTGCAATTTAGTTGTTAAATTTTACTTCCATTTTTTTATTCCGAAATTTATTAGGCTTAGCTAGTCGTAGAGACTAGGTGCCATCACGACGTCTTATAGATGGGAAATTGGGTCATGACAAGTTGGTATCAGAGCTCATAAGTGTCATGATCACAAGCAAGTTCGTTGAGTCTCGCGGATCGGTACAGAGACGTCTGTACTAATCTTCGAGAGGCTATGGAATCGTTAGGAAAATTACACTTCCTTGATTCCTTATCGTGCGACATTGTTGACTTCAAAGTTCTAAACTTCTGTCTTCTATTTTCTCACAGATGGTGAGGGCACGTACATGCGAATCTGATGACCAGGCACTCGCACCCCTGCTTGAGCCGCGAGAGGCTGGGGCCGGGGTAGAGGCCGAGGACGGCCACGTGGTGCAGCCAGAGCACCCACATGAGCTACTACAGAGGAGCCCCCAATAGCCCCAGCTGGAGGGCAGGCACCTGAGGTACCGTTGCTGCACTATCCCTCCAGAAGACTCTAGCCCAGTTTCTGAGCATGTTCAACACCTTGGCTCAGTCTGGATTGATTCCACTTGATCCTGCCACATCTCAGGCCAAGGGAGGAGCATAGACTCCCTCTGCCCGTACCCTAGAGCAGCGGGTTCATGTCGACCAGGTTCCAGAGATTATACTGATGCAGCCGGTATCTCCAATTTAGCACGAGGTTAGGGCAACAGTTTCTGAGGCGGAGCAGCTCAGACTTGCGAGGTATAAGAAGTACCACCCTCCTACCTTCATTGGATTGGCGTCAGAGGATGGCTAGGATTATCTGGAGGAGTGTCACCATATTCTCTATAATATGGGTGTAGTGGGGTCGAGTGGGGTTTCTTTTGATACATTTTAGCTTAGAGGAGCAACCTAT
Organism: Nicotiana knightiana; assembly: GCA_005239525.1. Classification (NCBI taxonomy): domain Eukaryota; kingdom Viridiplantae; phylum Streptophyta; class Magnoliopsida; order Solanales; family Solanaceae; genus Nicotiana; species Nicotiana knightiana. Next base: position 68,321 of record ML439301.1, read on the forward strand.
CAGTGGTGGCGTGCTTATGAGTTGGGTAGTCCGGTTGAGGTAGCTTCACTTACATGGACTCAGTTATCTGACATGTTTATGAGGGAGTATGTTCCACAAAGTCTTAGACGCATGGCGTGCAGAGTTTGAGTAGTTGCGCCAGGGTTCTATGACTGTGTCAGAGTATGGAGTTCACTTCAGTGATTTGGCCCGACAAGCACCAGCCTTGGTTGCTACAGTTCGAGAGAGGGTCCGTCAGTTTATCGAGGGACTCCACCCCAGTATCAGGCTTAGCATGGCCCGGGAGTTGGAGATGGATATTTCGTATCAGCAGGTAGTGAGTATTGCTAGGAGATTGGAGGGTATGCTTGCTCGAGAGAGAGAGGAGAGCGAGTCCAAGAGGTATCGAGAGTCTGGAACTTATAGTGGTACCCGTGCCCCATATGCAGTTCGTCACGGTAGGGGCTATGTGAGTCGCCCCGTTCATTTAGCACTTCCAGCTACCAGTGGTATTCCGGACCCTTCTAGGCCCCAAGAGCCTTATTATGCACCGCCAGTATCTAGTGTACCTCCTGCACGGGGTGCTTTTAACGCTCAGTACAGCAGACCTGGCCCGAGCCAGTCACAGCAGCCACACCCTCCGAGAGATTTTTTTGAGTGTGGAGACACTCGCCATATGGTGAGGGATTGCCCCAGACTTAGGAGGGGTGCACCTCCACAGACTTCTCAAGCACCGCGTGCTCCAACGAGTCCTCAGGCTATGATTACAGCGCCAACTACCACTCCACCTTCTCAATCCAGCTCGATGTGGAGGTTGGGGAGGTATAGGTCGCCCTAGGGAGGGAGTCCAGGTCAGATATTATGCTCTTCCCGCTCGTACAGAGGCAGTTTCTTCTGAATCTGTCATTACATGTATTGTTCTGGTCTGACATAGAGATGCGTCGGTTTTATTTGATCCAGAATCCCTTATTCCTATGTTTCATCTTATTTGCCCCATATTTGGGTGTATCTCGTGATTCTTTGAGTTCTCCTGTTTATGTATGTACACTTGTGGGAGATTCTATTGTTTTTGACTGGGCGTATCGATAGTGTTTGGTTGTTCTTAGTTGTTTTGAGACCAGAACCGACTTATTATTACTCAGTATGGTAGATTTTGATATTATTTTGGGCATGAACTGGTTGTCGCCCCATTATGCTATTCTTAATTGTCACGCCAAGACCGTGACGCTGGCTACGCCAGGATTACCGAAATTAGAGTGGAGAGGTACCTTAGAGTATACTCCCAACAGAGTTATTTCATTTCTTAACGCTCAACGAATGGTTGAGAAGGGGTGTGACGTGTATCTAGCTTATGTGAGAGATGTCAGTATTGATACCCCTACAGTTGAGTCAGTTCCAGTAGTGAGGAATTTCCAGATGTATTTCCAGTTGATCTTCTGGGCATGCCGCCCGACAGAGATATTGACTTTGACATTGATTTGTTGCCGGGCACTCAGCCCATCTCAATTCCTCCTTATCGTATGACTCCTCCTGAGTTGAAGGAGTTGAAGGAGCAGTTACATGAGTTGCTTGATAAGAGCTTCATTCGGACTAATGTGTCACCTTGTGGTGCTCCAGTCTTGTTTGTGAAGAAAAATGATGGTTCTATGAGTATGTGCATTGATGATCGCCAGTTGAACAAAGTTGCAGTGAAGAACATGTATCCATTGCCTCGTATTGATGATCTATTTGATCAGTTACAGGGTGCCAGGGTGTTTTCCAAGATTGACTTGCATTCAGGCTATCATCAGTTGAAGATTCGGGAGTCAGATATCCTGAAGACTACTTTCAGGACTCGGTATGGTCATTACGTGTTCCTTGTGATGTCATTTGGGCTGACCGAAACCCAACATCCTTTATGCACTTGATGCATAGTGTGTTCCGGCCCTATCTTGAATCATTCATCATTGTGTTTATTGACAACGTTCTGGTGTACCCCCAGACTTGGGAGGATCATGAGCAACACCTAAGGACTGTGCTTCAGACCTTGAGAGAAAAGAAGTTATATGCAAAATTTTCAAAGTGTGAGTTTTGGCTAGATTCAGTGGTGTTTTTGGTTCATGTGTTGTCGAGCAATGGGATCAAGGTAGATTCGGAGAAGGTGGAAGCAGTGCAGAGTTGGCCCAGATCGTCCTCATCTACGGAGATCCGGAGTTTTCTTGGTTTGGCGGTGTATTTGTAGTGGGTTTCTCATCTATTGCATCACCTATGACCAGGCTGACCCAGAAGGGTGCTCCGTTCAGGTGGACAAAGGAGTGTGAGGAGAGATTTCAGAAGCTTAAGACAACTTTGACTACAACCCCAGTATTTGTATTGCCTACAGGTTCGGGGTCTTATGTTGTTATTGCGACACATCGCAGATTGGTCTCGGGGAGGTGTTGATGCAGGACGGTAGGGTGATTGCCTACGCGTCCAGACGGTTTAAGGTGCATGAAAAGAACTATCTTGTCCAGGACCTTGAGTTAGCAGCTATTTTTCATGACTTGAAGAATTGCCGGCATTATTTGTATGGTGTCCCTTGTGAAATCTACAGCGATCACCAGAGTGTGCAATATTTTTTCAAATAGAAGGATCTTAACTTGCGTCAACGAAGGTGATTGGATCTTATTAAGGATTATAATATCACCATTTTGTACTATGCCGGGAAGGCCAGTGTAATGGATGATGCCTTGATTTGCCGAGCGGAGAGTTTGAGGAGCTTAGCATATCTTCTAGCAGCAGAGAGGCCATTGGCGTTGGATGTTCAGGCCTTAGTCAACCAGTTTGTTACATTGGATATTTCTAAGTCGAGTCGAGTGTTGGCTTGTGTGATCTCTTGGTCTTCTCTTTATGATCGTATCAGGGAGCGTCAGTATGATGACTCCCATCTGTTTGTCCTTAGGGACACAGTTCAACACGGTGATGCTAAATAGGTCACTATTGGAGATGATGGTGAATTGAGGATGCAGGGCAGACTATGTGTGCCCAATGTAGATAGTTTGTGTGAGTTGATTCTCTAGGAGGCTCACAGTTCGCGGTACTCCATTCATCCGGGTGTTGCGAAGATGTATCAGGACTTGAGGCAGCATTACTGGTGGAGGAGATGAAGAAGGACATAGTGGAATATGTAGCTCGGTGTCTAAATCCAGCAAATGTTGTATGAGCATCAACGACCAGGTGGATCAGAACTTAGAGATTTCGGAGTGGAAATGGGAGAGGATCACTATGGTTTTTGCTGTTGGGATTCCAAGGACTCAGCGGAAGTTTGATGCTATTTGGGTAATTGTGGATAGGATGACCAAGTCAGCTCATTTCATTTATGTGATGGCTATCTATTCTTCCGAGAAGCTGGCTCGAGTTTATATTCGCGAGATCGTCAGGCTTCATGGCATACTGGTATCTATCATTTCTAACCGGGGTACGTAGTTTACATCAAGGTTCTGGAGGACTGTACAACATGAGTTGGGTACTCGAGTGGAGTTGAGCACACTATTTCACCCTCAGACGGACGGACAATCCGAGCGCACTATTCAGATACTAAAGGATATGCTTCGTGCGTGTGTGATGGAGTTTGGAGGTTCTTGGGATCATTTCTTGGCACTTGCGTAGTTTGCCTACAACAACAGTTATCAGTCGAGCATTCAGATGGCACCGTTGAGGCTCTATATAGTAAGCGGTGTCGGTATCCAGTGGGTTGGGTTGAGCCAGGAAAGGCTAGGCTATTGGATACAGACTTGGTTCAGGATGCTCTGGAGAAGGTTAAGGTGATTCAGGATCGACTTCGCATAGCCCAATCCAGACAGAAGAGTTATGTGGATCGGAAGGTTCGCGATGTTGCATTCATGCTTGGAGAGCAGGTCCTGCTCCGGGTATCACCCATGAAGGGTGTTATGAGGTTCAGATTGAAGGGAAAGCTGAGCCCAAGGTTTATTTGCCCATTCGAAGTGTTGCGACGTGTTGGGGAGGTTGCTTATGATCTTGCCTTGCCTCCCACCCTAGCAGGAGTCCATCCGGTATTTCATGTTTCTACGCTCTGAAAGTATCACGATGATCCGTCTCATGTGTTGGATTTCAGCTCAGTCCAGTCGGACAAAGATTTATCTTATGTTAAGGAGACGGTGGCTATTTTAGACATGCAGGTTCGAAAGCTAAGGTCAAGGAATATTTCTTCACTGAAGGTTCAGTGGAGGGGTCAGTCGATTGAGGAGGCGACTTGGGAGACCGAGCATGATATGTGCAGCCGTTATCCTCGTCTTTTCACCACTTCAGGTATGTCTCTATACACTTTCGAGGACGAATGCTTGTTTTAAGAGGGGGAAGATGTAACGACCCAGCCGATCATTTTGAGAGTACTAGCCCCGATCCCCTATTTACTGCTTTCCCCGTATCTTTTTCTGCTTATGTGACTTGTCGGGAGGTTTTTTTTATGGTTTTAGAGTGATTTAGGGCACTTAGTCCCTAAAACGGAAGCTTAAGTTATAGGATTTTGACCATAGTAGAACTATGCGAAGACGACTCCGGAATGGAGTTTCGTTGGTTCCGTTAGCTCTGTTGGGTGATTTTGGGATTTGGGAGCGTGTCCGGTTTGTGTTTTGGAGGCTTGTAACTGAATTAAACTTGAAATGACGAAAGTTGAATTTTTGAGAAGTTTGACCGAAAGAGGACTTTTTGATATCGGGGTCGGATTTTGATTCCGGAAGTTTGAGTAGGTCCAAATATCACTTGCGTGCAAAATTTGAAGTCAATCGGACGTGATTTGATAGGTTTTGGCATCGATTGTAGAAGTTTAAAATTTCAAAGTTCATTAAGTTAGAATTGGAGGGTAATTCATGTTTTTAGCATTTTCTTGACGTGATTTGAGGGCTCGAATAGGTTCGTATGGTGTTATAGGACTTGTTGGTATGTTTGGTTGAAGTTCTGGGGGTCTCGGGTGGATTTCAGATGATTAACATATCAATTTGGACTTGTTGAAGTTGCAGAATTTCTGGTGTTTCCAGTTGCTGGCTTCCTTCTTCGTGTTCGCGAGGGGAGTTCCACGTTGGCGAAGACGAACTTGATACAAGAGAGGTTTGTGCTTCGTGTTCGCGATGAAGGTACCGCTTTTGCGAAGCTCTGAGGTAACAAGTCTACGCATTATCGATGAAGGTCCTGCGTTCGCATAGAGATAGCTGGTCAACTGAGTCTTTAGGCAATTTGTCTACGTGTTCGCGATGATGGTCCCGCGTTCGCGTAGGGTTGAGCTGAGTAAGCTTCACGTTCGAGATTAGGCCGTCGCATTTGCGAGGAAGAATTTTGGGTTGAAGCAATTTTGTGCTTCCCGAATGCGAGGGTTCTTCCGCGTTCGCAAAGAAGGAATCACTGGGCAGAATATAAGATTTCAAAATCGAGGGTTTAGCCATTTTTAATATAACTTGATATAGAGAGCTCGGATTTGGACGAAAATTTGAGGGATTTTCAGATGCATCGATTGGTTAATGATTCTTCACTTATTTTTGGTTATATTCCACTAATCTATCGTTAACCATCCTTTAATTTCGGATTTGGGTTGAGAAAATTGGGAAAAATGGGAAAAGTTCTTCACCATCTTTTTGAGTTTTGATTGAGATTTTGATGTCGGATTTGAGTAATTTTGATACGAGTGAACTTGTGGGTGAAGGTGTGTTCGTATTTTGTGACTTTTACCTAATTCCGAGACGTGGACCCGGGGCAATTTTTTGGGGCGATTTTCAAAATTCTTGTTAAAGTCTTGATTTCATTAATTAGATTAATCTATTATAGTTGTATTTATGGTATGTAATTATTTTTGGCTAGATTTGGACCATTCGGAGTCGGGAGATCCCCCTGCATATTTACTTTTGGGACTATGAGGCGTTACTTCCGGAGATCTCCCTACACATTTACTTTTGAGGCTACGAGGCGATACCTCAGGGGATCTCCTTGCATATTTAATTTTGTGACTACGAGACGGTATCTCGGGAGCTCCTTGTTAAGTATTTACTTTTGGGACTACGAGACGGTTTCTCGAGAGCACCCCTGCTATTTATCTCATTGTGTCATGTTGTTATTTCTCTGTGAAAACTTTCTGTTAAATTCTTTGTCTTTCTTCATATTATTATATCTTCTGTTTTATTATTATATCCTAGTAGGGCCCAGACCTGACCTCGTCACTACTCGACCGAGGTTAGACTTGGCACTTACTAGGTGTTGTTATGGTGTCAGCTTCGATATTAGTGAGCGGTAAGATTGTGGAGACTTCAAGGTATATTTGTCTACGTCCGCAGACCTCGGAGTCCCCCTCTATTCCCTCCTATGTCATTTACCTTTCCGTAACTTCTTAGACTCTGGTGTATAGAGATACTTAGTTCTTCTTCTATAGCTTGTGACTTATGACTACCGGATTTTGGGAAATGTTATTTATAATAGAGTGTTGGTTATTGTACATGTCGAGCGACATCTTATCAGTTATTTAATTATCTGTTGCAGTTTAGTTGTTAACTTTTACCTCCATTTTCTTTATTCCGCAATTTGTTAGGCTTACCTAGTCGTAGAGACTAGGTTCCATCACGACGTATTACGGAGGGAGACTTGGGTCGTGACAGGTTCAGTGATACTTCAGACCATAAGGTTAACTTCCAAAAATTAAAGGTTATCTTTTCTGCTAACTGCAATGAGGACTAGGCAAACCACTATAGCTCAAGGTTAGGAATTAGGAAAAACAATAAATTTGGTAAGTACCTTGGATTCACTATCTTCCATAAAAGGCCTACAAATAGAGACTTCTAATTCATCATTGATAACATGAACACTAACATGGCTGGCTGGAAGACAAAGCTGTTAGACATGGCTGGCCATACAGCCTTGGCAAAGGCAAGCCTGGTGGGGCAGAATTCAAAGGAATTTTATATGGGCACCACATGAGAAAATAAGAAGAAAAAACCTGATCAAATAAGATATTGTCACTAATCCAAATAACGGGGGTGGGGGTGGGGGTGGATGGGGGATAGAGGGAGAGGGTGGAGGGGGTTGGGGGGTCTTGGCTTGTAGCAAGCCCAGATGAAAAATAGAGCTAGTCTCACCAGCCTAGCATGGCAATTGTATCAAAACACTGTAGTGGAAGGCAGTGCAGGGAAAAAGCCAAGACCAAGACTTGACAATGCATACAAGAAGAATGGAAGGTATGCATAAAAGCATATATATGGGTTGTTTATAAAGAGAATAGAATCAACTTCCTTTCTGATAACTGGATACCCAATATGCAATCTCTTAACTCTATCATTTATGGAACTAGGCATAACTCTGACCTGTCCCTAAAAATCAACTTCATAATTTCCATTAGGGAATGGAACCTTAATGCCATTCATTACCCTATTCCCATAGACATTACAAGTGCTATCCAATCCACCTTCGTCCCTGCTATAAGCAATACTGAAGATAAGCTTATATGCAACCTCACTGGTAATGGGATTTTTAGCACTAAGTCAGCCTACAACCTTATTAGATCTTAACTGGACTTCAATAATGGCCAGAATGATCATTTTGGTTGGATTTGGAAACTAAAAGTTCCAAATAAAATAAAAATGTTCACATGGATTCTGCAGCACAACAGGCTGCCAACTGGTATCTAAACAACATTGGCTTAAATATAAGCCCGATATGATATTTTTTCAGCTCTGGAGTGGAGGGTACTAGCCACATTTTCTTTGAATGCATCAATGCTAAAACCTTCTGGCTAACACTGTTACAAGACCATACTTTCCACCCCTACTTGCTTTTACAACGAACAATTGGGAACAATTATGGAATAAGGTTAAGAACATGCATTTCAATGATTCAATTAACTGGAAAACACTGATGCCTTTCTACTTTTGGAGCATTTAGCTCACTAGGAACAACAATGTCTTTGAGAGAAACTTCAACAATGTTGCCCAAACCATTGCTAGAGCTACAGAGTACTACCATGTTGCGTCCAATATAGTGACAGGGAAAATACAAATGCAATCTACATCAAATGGGAACCACCACCAAGTGGCTCCTAGAAATTCAACACAGATGTGATTGCTTGTCCAAAAACAAGGGAAGGAGGGTTTGGGGGTGTTTTCAGGAACAATAAAGGTGACTGGGTGCTAGGCTACATGAAGGGTATCCCACATACCACCAGTGTTGAGTCTGAACTACAAGCTCTGACAAGGACTAAAAATAGCTCTTGACCAAAATTTCATTCCTCTAGAAATTAGCACCGATTCTGAACAAATTATTAAGATGATAGAAGAGGGAAACCTCAACTATAACTTCATTGTTTTTGAATGCAGATCATTGATGGAGCAATTGGGAAATCCAACACTAGGACATTCAGGGAGTAGAATCAGATAGCGGACCTCCTCGTGAAGGAAGGAGCAAGGGAAATTTTTTGGAAGGACAGATGTTTTTCCAGTTCCTCTGGTGTTTGTAAAAAAGGCGTGGACGGACATCCTAAGAATTGTATTGCTAAGAAAATGTCACAAGTTGTAATCCTAATGTAGTACAAAACAACTACAATGAAACTGTTGAGAGCATAATCTCTCAAACTGTTATGTAACTATTTTGTTTATATATATAAATATTCAGTTTACCAGAAAAAATTACAATTAATTTTGCAATGTTATGAAACTATTATTTGTGGATGTCCATTATTACTCCGCTGTAGATAATATTCCTGAAGAAGATTATCCATTTAGTATTTTGTTGAAGTTTATCTACAAGAAGCTGATGCAGGAAGGTTGCAAGCAACTCAATGAAATGATTTGCAGCAGCTTCTTATTAAACAGGCAAGTTGCGAGCAGCTCATGTAGACAGCTTACAAGCAGTTGAAGAAAAGCCTCGCAACTGCTTCCTTTCTTCTATAAATAGAGAAGTTTTCAATTCATTATGTACATCAGTTTGAAAGTTGAATAATATATCACTCTCTCTCTACTTGTCTTCAGTTTATTTACTTTACAGTCTTTATTTTATAATACGTTATCAGCACGAGACTCTGCCTTGAGCACATACTTTGAAATATGTATTACTATAATTATCCTCGTCCAAAGGCATGATTCTCACTGTAAGTAAGATCAAACTGTTGTATTTATGGATTCCTACCCTTTTTACAGTGGGTTGAACGCTTGATATTTCTTTGGCGTCAGTATTTTATTTCCATATTAGCAAAGTAAGCATGAAAATGATTCCATGTTTGGCTTAAAGGTTTTACTATATCACTTTGTCTTTATGAATGACAAATTATTTTCCCTTGCTGCTTTGCTATCTTAAAGTAGGTTTATAGCAAAGGACTTGTGACATTACTTTTTGCACTTTCATATATTTCTTAACACTAATTACTTGTTGAGTTGAGTTAGCAAAAGTCTATGGATATAAATCAGATCCAATCGCCATAATTAAGAGTTCTACTCAAAAGGTTAGTACTTCCTACATATCAGACATTCCTATTTTTTTTTGCTACTAACAATATGATTTTTGGTCCTAAGGAGCATAATTGGTTCACTTAGCGGTTCATGCCATAAATTTGTTCCTGAAGAAAATTATTACGAGAAGGGGCTATGATTTATTATTTTCATCTCTATTGATGGCTAAGTATGTGAGTTTTCAAGAAATATATAATCACCGGCAGTGGCATATTTCCTGAATTCTTGTTATGACTTAATTTTATGGTTCACTTGATTCTAACAGAGTATGACCACCATAAGTGGAAATACTTTGTATATCTCATTGTAACTAAATTTGGTAAACAAGAAATGGTATATACGTATCATGACCATTAGAAGTAGTAATTTAGGCTTGTTATGGTTACAATTGAAGATAATTTAGATACAAATTCTCCATATTACATACATGCCTCGATTTGCTCCTGAAGTAGCAAATGTCTTAAAAGAGGTTTGAAGCATCACAATGTAATATGGTTAATGCACGTTCAGATAATTATGTTCCATTCCCTGAAGGATGAGAAATTTTGATAATATTAATGCATTCCCTGAAGTGAATGTGACAATATTAATAAAGCTTGTAAATGTGAGCGCGCTTTTAATGTAAACATATTACGATTCACCTCCAGAAGAGATAATATGATTGAGAGAATATCTACTTAATATTTCGTATTTTAAATTTGCTCCTGAAGTAGTAAAACAATTGAAATTTTCTCCTGAAGTAGGAAAATATTATGAAATTGTGTCTTTTTGTACTTAAACAAAATAATGAGCTATTCAAAGTTATTTTTGAAGCACATTTTCATTCCCTGGATTGAATGAAGAAATATCACAACTCACCTCCTGAAGAGGTAGAATAACAAAGGATATAGATATTATTTTTTGGCATAAAGATCATTGCCGCACGTACCTGTTGTACATAAAATATCTTGGATAATTTTATTAAGTATCATTCTAAGGCAAAAGCATTCTTGTAGAATGATTTTATTAAGTATCATTCTAATTTTATTAACATATTATGGTTAGTTTGAGTTCCCCGAAGGAAATAACAACTCATGTATCTTTCCCTGAATGATGTAATGACTATGTGGTTTCCACTTGGATATAAAATATTCAGATGTTAATGATGTTTCTCCCTGAAGGAGACATTTGTCACAAAGTTGGTGGTAAAATTACTGAAATTCTTAATTTCTTACACTTATAAATTTAGAATTGTCTTTGTATTGTTCATTTGATTATGATTTCTCTCATGATACCAGAAGTGTCTGGGAAATATTTGATAGTACAAAATATATCAAAAACTCCTGAAGAGCTAATTGTTTGTCTAGAAGACACATGACACTAGTAGTGTCTGATAAATATTAGATTGTGGATAATAAATGAAGGCTCCAGAAGAGTTTATATACAACTATGTCATTCATATTATATGATTATGGTCAAAACATATTTTGTTGTAAACCTGAATTTTACTGATACAAATGGCAATCATATTGAGACACAAATGACTGGAAGATTGAAAATCTTCATGTTTCCACAATCATAGGGGGTAATAATATGTATGTGAGAAGTTGCCCGCCTTATTCTTCAATTTGTATTATATCATGTATCACAGTAAACCAGAAGTTTACTAATGCAAAAACAGTCACAGTAAGCCAGAAGTTTTACTGAGGCAAAAGTTGCTACAGTAAATCAGAAATTTGGTAATACAAAAATAGCCACAGTAAATCAGAAGTTTACTAATGAAAAAGGTTATGCTATAGTAAATCAGAAGTTTACTAAGAGATAGCACATGCCATGATACATATGAAGTTATCATTTGCCATTTTTAAAATGAGCTATTTGAGAATTCAAATAAGCATATACTGAAGAACTAGAAGATTCTTCAAAAATTCTCTTGTATTGCTTGTTCTCAAAATAAATTGATTATACCAGCTAAAGTTGGGACTAAAATCCCTGAATTATGAAATATATAAAAGGTGAATATGGGCCCATTCACCTATCATGTGCACCACTTATAGATGCATATATGAGATGGTTACACACGTGTTTATTATCAACCTGCAGTTTGGCATTTGAAATTGCTTTTCTCAATTAAGAGCATAATTTTTAGATTATGAAATCAAGATAGTTCATCTTGATAATGTTGGTTTATATCTAAGCTGGTTTAGCATTGGGTACCTCCTATTAATGGCTAAACTATTACTTATGAGAACAACACTTCATGTGTTGGTCTAAGATTTTCTAAATTGCATACAACAACACTTGTATGCATAACACCAACAATATATGATAAGTGCTCCCCTCATAATTGGTTTAGGATCAGAAACCAAATAATTTTACAATCTTTTGATGTATGGTATATGATTAATTTCTCTACCACAATGCACAAATATATATTTTCCAAAGAATATTAGGGATATATGTTAGTTTTTCTAACATTTGGGGGATGGAATAAACAGTTGAAAAATATTCTATATGAATCGAATTATCATTAGTATGATCCTCACTCAGAAGATAATTCAAGTCAAATGCCAGAAGCATTTGCTGATCCAAAATTAAATATCATATTTCAACTGCAAATGCTCCTATTAAAATTAAAGTCCCTGAAGGATTGAGTTTACTACACGCATGAAGCGTAGTAGACCGATTGATTCCAAAGTTAAAAATCCTTGAAAAGAATAGGAGCAAATGATCAAAATGATCATAATAAGGAGGAAATAAGCTCTAGAAGATCCCACGACATAACATTCATGAAACTCCAGAAGAAGTTCAGGTATCTGAAAATAAAGAAAGTGTTGAGATCTCAACAAGTTATGTCACTTGTGAACCCATACAAAATGATCGTCGACTATATATTTGATGCAATATAGTGCATAATATTGTAAAAGATTATGAGGATCGAACCAGCAGTCCAGACACTTGAAGATGTCATGCCATTTAGATATAAGTCACAAACTATATGAGTTATTTGATTAAATCTATATAAAGATCCCTGAAGGATTTAAAATGCATAAAGCGTATTGTTCAAAGTCTCGAGGAATGTACTAGATCAGATTACAAAGATCTTTATACGGTTTAAAGCAATCTGGGCGCATGTGGTATAATCGCCTTAATGAATAATTGCTAAAAGAAGGTTACGTAACTTATGTTACTTGTCCATGTATTTTTATAATGAAAATGTCATCAAAATTTGTTATACTTGTTATTTATGTTGATGACATAAATCTTGTTGGAACTCCAGAAGAGCTCCAAACTGCGATTGAATATCTTAAGAAAGAATTTGAGATAAAATATTGGAAAACTAAATTTTTGTCTTGGTCTGCAAATTGAATATTTAGCAGACGAGATCATTATCCATCAATCTGCCTATATAGAAAGGGTCTTAAACGCTTTTACATGAACAAAGCGCACCCATTAAGTACACCAGTGGGTGTCGATCACTTGAAGTGAATAATGATATGTTCCGACTTCCAGAAGAGGATGATGAACTCCTTGGTCCTGAAGTATCCTATCTCAGTGCAATTGGTGCATTAATGTATCTTGCTAATACTACAAGGCATGACATAGCATTTCTTTTGTTAATTTACTAGCAAGATATAGGTCTTCTCCTACACGGAGTCATTGGAACGAGATTAAGCATATATTGCGATATTTAAAGGGAACTCTTGATATGAGTTTTGTTTTATGCTAACAAAAATAGTGCAGATCTTGTTGGTTATGCAGATGCAGGTTGTTTATCTGATCCCCATAAAGCTCGATCTCAAACCAGGTATGTATTTACATATGGAAGTATTGTCATATCATGGCGCTTCACAAAACAATCTATTGTTGCTACTTCTTCAAATCATACTGAGATAATAGCTATTCATGAAGCAAGTAGGGAATGCGTATGATTGAGATCAATAATTCATTTTATTCGAGAAAAATGTGGTTTGGAGTTTGAAAAAAAGCCCACAATTTTATACGAAGACAATGCTGCATGCATAGCCCAATTAAAGGGGGAATTTATAAAAAGAGATAGAACGAAGCACATTTCACCAAAATTATTCTACACACATGATCTTAAAAAAAAATGCTGACGTTGATGTGCAACAAATCCGTTCAAGTGACAATCCGACATATTTGTTCACTAAGTCTTTGCCAACTTCAACTTTTGAGAAGATGGTATACAAGATTGGAATGCTGAGTCTTAAGTATTTGAAACAAGATTTTCATCAGGAGGAGTAAAATAAGCGGTGCACTCTTTTTTCCTTACTAAGGTTTTTTTTCCACGGGGTTTTCCTTATAAGGTTTTTAATGAGGCACCTAGCCATGCGTATTACAAAATATGTGTACTCTTTTTCCTTCACTAGGATTTTTCTCCACAGGGTTTTTCCTAGTAAGGTTTTAATGAAACACATTATCTTTAATGAACATCCAAGGGGAGTTATGAAACTATTATTTGTGGATGTTCATTTATTACTCCGCTGTAGATAATCTTCCTCCATTTAGTACTCTATTGAAGTTTATCTACAAGCAGCTGATGTAGGCAAGTTGCAAGCAACTCAATGAAATAATTTGCAGCAGCTTCTTATTAAACAGGCAGGTTGCGAGCAGCTCATGCAGACAGCTTACAAGCAGCTGAAGAAAAACCTCGCAGCTGCTTCCTGAAAAGCCTCGCAGTTGCTTTCTTTCTTCTATAAATAGAGGAATTTTCAGTTTATTATGTACATCAGTATGAAAGTTGAATAATATATCACTTTCTCTCTACTTATCTTTGATTTATTACAGTCTTTATTTTATAAAATACAATTGATTCTTCTTTAATTTGTTAAAATGACAAGTATTTCTAGAAAAATTGAAAGTAAATAGGACATTATATGTTCCATTTTACGTAACACAATTCTTTATGCCCCAAAAGGAATGACATATTTTTCAAATTCCTTCTTTTTACAAGAAGGGAGAAAACAAAAGTGCATGTAAAACTTTGAGAATTCAAAAAATGGGTTCAAACAGCTTCACGTCACGCCAAAGCAGTTAAATTAAGGGAAACTTTTATATTAGAATAATTGAGATTCATGCTTTTTAATTTTATAGCTCATATTTTAATTTACAATCAACTAACCTAAAATTAATAGGCTAAAACTCAACATCCAACTTCAATAGGTTCTTAAAATTACTATTTAATTTTTAAAAAGGATTTCTCAAACATTTAAGTTAATATTCAAATCAGTAATTGTGACTCAAATATTAGTTCAACAAATAAAATCTATTTGGGTGGTGAAAATTAAATTTTTAACAAGCTTAAACATGTGGGTTTAAATTCCGAATTTGATTTTGAGAGAAATTTGGAGTGAATGTTATTTAGACTTCTTAGAAATAGTATAAGGATGTTGTATAGAAAATTGAAGTCATTTCATAGAGATTTGGACTGGTTTTGAACAAGATTGCAACTGAAAATTGTGGAAGAAGTTCGTCTACAGACGGTTGTACAAATGTGTATAAAAGTGTATAATAGTGGATAAGATTTGTTTATACACTCATATACACTATTATACAAGATTATACATACTTACACAAAAAACTGACTTCGTTTTCTTCTTTGCGTCTTCTCTGAAATTTAATTCAAATCTTGTTCAAATCTACTCCAAATCACTTCAAATTTAAATTTTGAACTTCTTTTGATATTTTTAATCAATTGGAACAACACCCAATCAAAAAAACTAACAAAATAAAAAAAATCATTTTCGAAAGCAAAACTTTGAATGATCTTCCATGGTGGACTTCTAATCTTTAATTTTCTTACATTACAACCAGATGACACAAGAGGAGAAGCAGAAAATATACAGCCCCTTGAAACATATGTCGAGGATGTGAGAAGAAGTGAGCAAAATCAATATTGTAAGAACACAAATTTAATTCCATAGCTTTTAGAAGTAATGGTTGTAAGAACACATATTTTTAATTTGCTACTGCTTTCAAAATATGTATAATATGAACTAGAATGGATAAACCTTAAAAATATGAGTCATTTTGTGTATTTTTTTGTAATTATTTCTTCAATTAAAATCGACGAACCAATAAAACTAGATCCACCTATGGTGTTGATGTTCGTAGGCAAGTAATCTCTATGATAGACCAAAAATGTATGCAGAAGCAGAGGAGTAGAGGAGGTTATCAATTATCATTCACTCACTCAGTGCTGAGTAAATCAAGTGACAAGTGGAGGGTATCAACTATAACACATGGCAGCGCCACCGAAACCAGAAAGTAACTAACTTTCTCACCAACAAAGACACCCATCAATTCCCACTCCTAATACAGAAATTCTCTGTTTATTCTTCCCCTTGGATCATCCATTTTTCATGCTAAACTACTGCAGAGGCGCACAGGTACATATCTTTAGTACAAGTTTTTATATCCATGGTTAGGGACCTTAGGGTTCATCTATGTGCGCTTTAACTAGCCCTTTTCCATCAGTATATGTATAATTACGGTAATCTTGTTACTCCAACTCTTCGATCTTTGGGTTTTCTTTTTTATTCTGTCTTTCACTTTGCTGTGGATGTGAGGAATATCGGCTTTTGGTGTGTTCCGTCATCTGTGTTTGATAGTATACAGGATTTTTTTTTAAATTTTTTTTACCTATTTTATGTGATGGTGTTTAGTTGATTAGAAGGTTAAATTTATAACATGATCTTGTGTGTGTGTGTGTGTGTTTTTTTTTTTATAACCGTGGTGTCTAGGCTAGTTAGCTTAATAGAAAAAGGTGATTATATTAAGGGGTTGATTGGAATGATTAAAGAATTTGAATTTTTGAAAGTTGTGAAAAAGATGTACAAAAATTGTTATTAGTGGATGGTTTAGAACATCACAGAAGAGAAAATTGTTATCTGAGTTGGGATTAATGGGAGTATTTTATAGGAACATTTTAAGTAGGTGAGAGTAGAATAGTTGCGATCTGGCGAGGCAATATTGGTAGGCATAAAAGGTATTATAAATAAAAGTTGAGATTGTTTTAATAGAGGTGATAAGGCAGTTATTATTTCTGATTTGCTGAAAAATATTTTTAATAATGGATGAGAACTAATATCAGAACATAATTTTGTCCAAATGTTTTCGTTAGTACTAAACCTATTCCATACTCGATGCATCAACAAATTCTGGATTGAAATCTGCATAAAACTGTAATAACTGTCCAATTTCTAAGTAGTCAAATTGATTATGGTTGGGAACCAGGAGCTACTCCGAAAGAGAATCTCTGACTATTCGCCGACGTGTATAGTACAACCATAAATTAAAGGAACAAACTGTTTTATGCTATGATGCTTTTCTCAGAGATGGTGGTACCTAGCAGAAAATTTTAGTGTTAACATTAGTTTCCAAAAAATAATCTTACGAGTTACTCTTAATTAGCAAGTGTGAGCTTTTAGTACAGAAAATCAGCTTTTTAAGGAAGTGGAATAGCTACTTACGAGTCCAAACATGTTCGGGACATGGGGCTACAGGGTTACAAATTTATTGATGAGTTACAAACATGTTCGGATGAGTCACGAGATCCTTCAATTAAGTGCAGCAGTGAAGTTTCCTTATTGATCTGGTAGGAGATTCTAGTGGCTATCTTGTTTAAAATTTATTGATCTGATGGTTGTATTGCTGCTACTCAGGAATAGAATCTTACAGCCACGTCTTCTTTGAGTATTGAAGTAAATGGCACAAGCAAAAACAGAAAAGGCTTCGAAACTTGCAAATTATGATGCTTACTTTGAGATGGTCCAGAGCAGAAAGAAGTTGCCCCGTAATTTACAGGAAACTTTGACTGATGCATTTGCGAAAATTCCAGTTTCATCCTTCCCTCAAGTCCCTGGAGGCAAAGGTATCTAAATTAGATAAGTTTTTAAACTGTTGTACTAAGTAGTTTGATGTCCAGTGCTGAATCCTAAACGGCTAACTTATACCTCATTCCAGTGATTGAAATAGATGCTGACACTTCCATAGGCGATGCTGTCAAGATTCTTTCTGAATCCAACATCCTATCAGCTCCTGTGAGGAATCCAGCTGCTCAGAATAGTAAGGATTGGCGAGAAAGATACTTAGGCATCCTAGATTACTCAGCTATTGTTCTTTGGGTGCTGGAGGGCGCAGATACAGCAGCAGCTGCCTTATCAGCAAGTTCGGCAGCAGCGGCAGGAGTTGGAGCAGGTGCTGTTGGTGCTCTTGGAGCACTGGCATTGGGTGCAACAGGTCCTGCTGCAGTTGCAGGTCTAACGGTGGCTGCAGTCGGTGCAGCTGTGGTAGGTGGAGTGGCTGCAGATCGAGGAGCAGGAAAGGATGCTCCAACTGCAGCTGATAAGTTGGGTGAGGATTTCTACAAGGTTATCCTTCAAGAAGAACCCTTTAAGTCGACAAAGGTAAGCAGGCCTTTAACTTTAAGCTTCTTCCAAGTCACTCTAGCGGTTTGATTGATCAAGAGAGGCTTTACCTTTTCATGGTGTTTGTGTCTAAGATATTTGTCGGCTAGTCTTAAAAACTCTCAAACATGAAATAAAATGACCAAGTTGGAGGACACCAGAAGCTAGACTAAACTGTGTTCAGAGAATTTGACATGAATACACATGATGAGGTCCACTAATTTTATTTGCAGGTGAGCTCCATCATAAAATCCTATCGGTGGGCACCATTTGTTCCAGTAGCAACAGACAGTTCTATGTTGAGTGTTTTGCTGCTGCTATCAAAATATAGGATGCGGAACGTACCGGTGATTGAAAGAGGAAGTCCATTCCTTAAGAACTTCATAACACAATCGGCTGTTATACGGGGTCTTGAAGGATGCAAAGGGAGGGATTGGTTTGACTGCATCTCTGCTCATCCTATATCAGAGCTTGGCCTCCCTTACATGTCCCCTGATGAGGTCAGCAATTTGTAGCTTCTGACACTTCTAGATATTATTCTGATATTACAGAAGTTTGGTGATGCCAAGTCTCTGTCTTTCCACATAAACTCAGGTTATTTGCGTTCAAAACGATGAATTGATTTTGGAAGCATTCAAGAAAATGAGAGAGAACAATATTGGAGGTCTTCCAGTTGTGGAAGGGACAAAGAAGAAGATAGTTGGCAATGTAAGCATAAGAGACATCAGATTCTTGTTACTCAAACCTGATCTCTTCTCCAATTTCAGGTATAGTACAGATAACTTGCTTCTTCCTCTGGGATCTGAATAGTTGATAACTTCCAAGATAGGGTTTCAATTCTAGGGACCTTCTCATAGTTGAACATATGCATGAAAATCAGAAAACACCGTTTTTTGATATATGACAGTTGAATTCAATATGTGCATCAGTACTTAATTTTGCCCGTCCGAATTGCAGGCAGCTGACAGTCACGCGCTTCATGAACACAGTTGCTTCGGCAACTCATGATGCCACAAAGGTTTCTAAACCAATAGCATGCAAGCTTGAGTCAACTCTTGGTAATGTGATAGACACTCTTGCATCCAAGTTGGTTCACAGGATCTACGTGACTGCTGGGGAAGACGATGAAGTCATTGGTGTTATTACACTCAGAGATGTCATTTCTTGCTTCATATTTGAACCACCAAACTTCTTTGATAACTATTTTGGGTTTTCAGCTCAAGAAATGCTAGGGCAGTAATACTTCTGTTGGTCAAAGAAACAGCCTCCTGTACCGCTTTAACATGTACAAGCTGTTCCTTTTATGCGACTCGTGCAGCATTATGCTTGGTATTTTTTTGAGTTTTTTTGTTTCTCCAGTTCATTCAAGGTCATTTGGTCTTACCACCTAACTACAAATAGGGAGTGAGTGATAAATTGAATCAAAAATTTCATCTTGTTTAAATAATGCTATACTGTGATGTTAGAATATGCCTCGAGTTACAAATTAATTGCTGGTGTGCCTGTTGTCTTTTCGTATTTCCTCGGTTAAAACTACAAGAGTTTCTTCCGAGTATTGCACTTGCTATATCTTCAAATTAATTGGTTTGTTTTGTTAGTGCTTGTGATTTCAGCTGTTTGTTTGGATCGTTGTTACATGTAGTTTCATAATGTATCGTATTGTGTTATACTGTATTTTTTGATGAATATAATGTTTGGATAGACTATATTGTTTGCCGTCGTTTCATGATGTACAACACTAAAAATATGAAAAATAAACTTTTAGTATTACTAAGAAAAAATAGGATATGAAGTAAAATTATTATATAAAAGAGTAGGGTAAAGGATAAAATATGATTATTTAATAATAAGGAAAGGTAGGATGAGAAAAAAAAAGTAAGGTAACGACGCTACCACGCTAAATCCGTGTTTCATAAAATAGCACTTTTCGTTGAAAATAACAATACAATACAATAGGTAACAATCATCTAAACAAGCTGCGAGTGAAGTAGCAAAAAAGCATGAAATAGAACATGAATTTAAGGACCTTACTTGAAAGGTCACTACGGGGTATATAAGTCGGGTTATTTTGGATTTTTCAATTAGCAAATTAAATTAATGGTATCGGATTTTTAAATTAATAAATTAAATCAAACCAACAAAGTCGGGTTTTTCAATTTCGATTTTCTTGGATTTTTCGGTTTCTTTCGGTTTTTTATCCGGTAAAGTCTTATAGTACCAAATATGTAACTTGTACTCCAAATATTTCTTTAGTCATATTAAGATACAACTATATATTATATTTTCAAAGAAAACAACACAATAATATGAGATTAGTCATAACATTATACTAAAATATTTAACAACAAAAATAAAATTTCATAAAGCAAATATTGCTAATTAATAAGATATAATAAAAATTAATATAATTTAAATATACTATATATGTCATGCTAAAATAAGTCTAACTAATACATACTACTAATTACATAACTAAGCATTAAAGGAAAAGATAAATTAAGTTATGTATTTTCAGTATAAATCAATGTAAAACTAAAAAATAGATATCCAACACTATCATCATTTCTAGCGTTGAATTGAGTTTTTTTGTCAGCATTCATATTGATTTGAACTTTGTTTCAGTTACATTTATGGGCTATAAAATTTACTTACCATTCAAGAATATTAAGTCCAAACTTGAATATGTTAAAAGATAAAATTGTGAAAAAGCTTACGAAATATTTATAATTTACACTATAATAAATATTTATATGTATAAATATTTTTAAAAATTGTATAAATATACTATCAGGTTGGTTTGGTTTCAGTTTGACTTTTTTTAGTTAAAACCAAACCAAACCAATTATGGCCGGGTTTTCTTTTCCAATACCAAACCACAATCGGATTTTCTTGGTTTGACTCGAATTATCGGTTTGATGCTGATGATAGGCTATAATTACGTATTCTGGTCGCTTATTACACTCCAATTTAATGCACTTTAATTGAGTTTGAACTTTAACCGCTAGTATTTTGCATTAATTGTGTGTTCTATGCCTTGTAGGAGTGATTTCGAATTATGTAGATGTTATGGAATGAATTCATGTGATTTGGAGCTTTGAAGTCTGAGTAAAAGCCCAAGGAATTAAGTCGGGATCGTGTTCTGGGATCAAAATTTGATAGTTAATAACGAAAGAGGAATCGAGTAAGATATTGTGCAATGTCTAGTAAAATGCACATAACTTTTCATTCAGAACTCCATTTGGGCTCCACAATCTATGATTGGAAATATAACTCAAAGGGATACAACTTTCATGTTTTACGTTTTTCTAAATTCCAAGCGGAACATGGTGAAATTTTTTTGAAACAGAACGCTGCCCAAAAATCGTGCCCCGGTCCACGGTTGAATCCGCGGCCGCGGGCGGGCTGCCAGAAAACAATCCTTTTTTGCGTAGGAGAAGGTATAATTATTTGGGCCCGATCCTACTTGGTATATATACATGGAAAAATGGTATTTTGAGGACTTCGGATAGATTTTTCACACATATTCGACGTAAGGAGGCAGAGACACAATAGGAGCAAGGCGGGGAATTCTTCTACGAGTTTTTCCTTCCTCTTCCTATTTTTCATTGTTGATTATGACTTTTAGTATTGTAGTTTTACATACTATTATGAATAACTAATTTATTATCTAGGATTTTGGTGGAACCTATTGAAGGATGAATTTCTTATTATGTTAATATAGATTTGACAAAGTTTTATTTCTATTTGTTCAACTACATGCTTGTTGTAGTTAATTGAAGGGTCCTCAATTAGCTGTACCTATTTAGTATGTATTACTCGGGAGAGAGTGCATATTTAGGTCGTTGTTGAACAACATTACTCCTGGCGTATATGAGGGATCAATAACAAAGGGTTTAAAGGTGAGATTAGGGATAACGAAACCTTGTGTGCGATCTAAGTGAGCGATACTCAATGCCAGCTAACGTAATTCGGGAGAATATGTCTAGTAAATTGTGGTAGTTACTCGGGAGAGAATTACAACAGGCAGAGCGCTCATGATCGATAGAGAATACTTAGGCGAAATTATAGAAGATGTAGCGGGAAGGATTCCAACAATTAGGGAAATCATAACTCTAGTCCTCCTTAATCTTTTCTCCAACCCGTAGTATCTTTAGTGTTAATTTACTATTTTAATTTGCTAGTTAGTTAATTAAACACAAGAATCTTAATATCTATAAGTTAGGAATTGTTCAAGTTTGTATTCTTGGTGATAGTGAATAACTGTAACTAAGCCTTAGTTCTCTGTCGGATTCGACTCCGGACTTGTAACCCAGATTATATTTGCAACGACCGCTTTGTCCTTTTTATAAGGCATAGTTGGGGGTCATCAAATTTTGGCGCCTTTGCGGGGGAACTAACGATGTAGTTGTAGGTGTACATATTGCTAGGTTTCAAGTTTGAACTTTATTGTTATTTTTTGTATTTGATTTTTTTTTTTTTTTTTTTTTTTTTTTTTTTTTTTTTTTTTTTGTTTCACTTGTTGATTTAAAAAAAAACATGACATCTTGGAATTATGAGAATTTTGATGTTGGTAATTCTAATTTTAATTCTCTTTATGCATATGGTGAAGAAAACCACCCATGACAAAATTATCAAAATATTTTCGAGAGCGAGTTATGTGCACCAACTCAATCTTATGTGTGGAATGTGTGTAATATGTGTGATGGTCAAGATGGTCACTTTCATGGTTGTGCTTATATTTCTTATCTTCCCCCAACCCCTTACTTTGATGGTTCTTTATTTTTCTTGTGAAGTTAATAGGAACAAAGAACCCAATGATGATGACCTGAAAAAGATCGAGGATATACTAAAGTGCCTTGTGGAACAATATGACGAGATACAACTGCGGGTACAAAGGCAAGAAGCAACTATTCGCAATTTGGAGGCTCAAGTCAGTCAAGTGGTTGAAGCTTTTAATGCTTAGCAAGCCAATTTTGAGGATAGGAGCCAAGAAGAGCGTGAATTTGAGGTGCTAATTGAGGAGGTCAGAGTAGAACATCAACAACCTAGCCAACTACAATTTGAGGATGTCGATGTTGAAGAAGTGAGACTAGAGTCAGCCAATGACTTTGAGGATATAAATTTTGTTGACTCTAGTATCATTGATGTTGAGGATGTTGAAAGTCCTGAAATTCATGTGTTTGAGCGCATTGGTCCTCACTCCAAACATTTTTCCACATTGAGCTTGGATGATAATATGGAAATAGAGTCATCTGAGCCGATTGAGGAGTCAAGGAATGAGGAGCAAGGTCCCTACATTCTAGATTTTTCTTGCCAGAAAAACAGGACTACATACCTCATCTAAAGGCCAAGAAGTGTAAAATAGTACAATGGTTGCTTGGGCCAATTAGATTTGTTCCACCACCCCTGGAGCATAACTGACACTTGAAGCCAAATTGGGGGTTCAATTCATAAGCTCACAGTGGAGGCAAAAAGTGATTCGCGTCGTGCCACGACGTTAAATCAAGCGCCTATTGGGAGGCAACTCAGCTTTACTGCTTTCGTTTATTATTTATTTATTTATTTATTTATTATAATGGTATTATTTTTGTAGTGTCGATTTTAAATTTTTAGGAGCATGGAACGCAAAGCCATTGGAAGGATGCAACAGCAAACCAGATGGTTGGAACTAAGTGTGAGCTACCTGCACGAAGGACCAGGCCTGAGAGAATTTTGAGTACCCCATGAGCTGCTAGTGCTTCGGCCTTTGGCTTACCAGGGAGTCTTTACCCTCTTATTAGTTATTGTATGTATTGGGGACAATATACAATTTTAAGTGTGGGTGAGGAGATTGTTTAGGTGACTTTCCATGCTATGTTGCTTGTGTTAGTTTAATTGAATATTTTTTTTCTTCTGAAATAGTAAAAGATTGGACTTTTTCCGACGATGGATATATTAGACAATTTTCTTGAGGGATTTAAGTCGAAAGGAAAAAGACAAAAAAAAAAGATTTTCTTTTGGTTAGGTAGTGTAGCAATTACCCCTTGGTTTTTCTTTGTGCCGTGGTTCTTTTTCAAGGGTTATGTTTGAACCGGGTGTAGCTAGTTTTATTTTTTTAGGAATAGGAGCCATTGTGTTGTGTTTTGAATTGAAGCAATATCTCTTGGCTTTGTTATGCCTTGAGAATAGTGAGTACTTAGGTTGTGACGCTTAAGCTTTTTTTTGACTCTTGTATAAGTACCTTAAATTGTATAAGCTTAACTGCTTTGACTAGAGTGTCTTGATGAAACCAATCCTGAGTGAGTTATGTGCCATGTGTGTGTGAGGTTTGTGTGTTATTCTGTACATTGCATTTTATGTCTAGAACTTGCCTCGTGTATTTGCAAAGCGAAATAGTAGTTTTGTTCAGTCTTGAAAGTGATATAGGCGTTTCTTTGTTGAGCCATATATATATATATATAATTTTTTTTTAATCCGCCTAATTGTTACGTATCGTAGTTAACCCCTTTGAGCCTGTAATCTTGTTTCTTTGGCAACCACATTACAAACCTTACACATTTATTTGAATTAACCATCTATTTGAACCTTCTATCCTCTCATGAGCACTTGAATTGTTATGAACTGTGTAAAAGTTAAAGTGTGGGGTGGTTGGTTTGGCTTTTGAGTGGAACTAATGAAATAAGGAGAAATGTGCACCGTTTTGAAAAAGTAAGAGACACTTGAATTAAAAAAAACAAAGAAAAGAAAAAAATAGTTGTATTGTTGTGAAAAAAAATATCCCTTGATAAGTGGTGCCTCTTGATGTAATTGTGCTTAAAGAAGTATAGGGTAATATACATTGATGTGAATGTGGAGTTTGACTTGAAATAAGTATGGGGTTTGAATATTAAAGTATATGTATTAAAGTGCTTAGGGAGGTGTAGTCACTCTTATATTTAAATGCATCCTACCCATCCCGCAGCCTACATTACAACTAAATAAAGTCCTACTTGATCCTAGACTGAATGAGCTCGATTAGTAGAGTAGTACACTACGGGCAAGCCTATGGTGCATCTTTTGTGGCATATGAATATTATTTCTGAGAGNTTTATATTGTGGAACTTCTCTCTTTGTTGTGTGAGGAAACTTGATTCATAAAGGTAATTCTTGACCTCTATGTTAGAGTAAGTGGGTGAATTGTGAATAATAGGTGGTACTTGTGAGTCAAATCTTGAGGTGAAGATGTTACGCTTTTGTGCTTTGTCTATTTTGAGTATTTTTGGTGTGATGAGTTAGGAGAATTGTTTAAAATGGTCGTGTCTATATAAAGTTTAGTTTGATTGCTCGAGGACGAACAAGGGTTTAAGTGTGGGGCGTTGATGATAGGCTATAATTACGTATTCTAGTCGCTTATTACACTCTAATTTTCTGCACTTTAATTGAGTTTGAACTTTAATACTAGTGGTTTGCACTAATTGTGTGTTTTATGCCTTGTAGGAGTGATTCCGAGTTATGTAGATGTTATGGAATGAATTCAAGTGATTTGGAGCTTTGAAGTCTGAGTAAAATCCCAATTAATTAAGTCGGGATCGTGTTCGGCGATCAAAATTTGATAGTTAAGAACAAAAGAAGAATCGAGTAGGCATATTATGCACTGTCTAGTAAAAGGCACATAACTTTTCTCTCAAAACTCCATTTGGGATTAACAATATATGGTTGGAAATATAACTCAAAGAGCTACAACTTTAATGTTTTACATTTTTCCAAATTTCAAGCGCAACAGGATGCAAAATGCGCAAAATAGAACACTGGCCAAAAACCGCGCCCGGGTCCGGGGTTGAATCCGCGGCCGCGGACGGGCTGCCAGAAAACAGTCCTTTCTCACGTAGGATAAGGTATAATTGTGTGGGCCTGACTTTACTTGGTATATATACATGAAAAAATGATATTTTGAGGACTTTGGATAGATTGTTTGTTAGTAATCTGTACTGCTGTAAAATAAAATAATAAATTTTCTGAAAATACAGAAACAGTGAGAAACCTCACTAGCGCAGGCTTAGCGCAGCCGCGCTAGTGGGATTTACCTGGGACAGTAAGAAACCTGACTAACGCGACCAATAGCGCAGGCGCGCTAGTTCAGGCGTCCTCAGCTTCTCTTCTAAAGAAAAATAAAAAATAGAAGAATAAATCGAGCCCACTGAATACACAGTGTGTCCTTAAGAAAATTATTCCCCTCAAGCACCCGAGATTTTAGAATATATCCTCCCAAGATAGAACGATTTAACTCACTAGCGTATCGGTACCAAAAACTCCGGTGATCGGCGAACCACTTGATGGTCGTAAAACACACTGGAATATTTTTGTGCAGAAGAAGAAGAAGAAGATCAGAAAATTTAGTAAGTAAAGATTCTGGGATTCAAACGGATTTAAAATAATCCGGGAAAGAAAAACGGACCGGAACTTTGTCTAAAAAGATTAATCAATCAATCATTGACCGAAGCCGAAGCCGAGCGAGCGACGACGACGACGGTGCGAGGCTTGCCTTCTTCTCAACTCTTTAAGAGCTAGAAGAAGAGCTTCTCTATATATACACATAGATTTTCTTTCCTTCTTCCAATGAGGGATAAAGTGCACTAATTCAAAATTTCACTTCCCTCCTTTTCTTTTCCCACCATTTTCCATTCACTCTCTTTAAGCTACACCAAGATTAAAATTAAGCTATACTAAGCTTAAAGACCAGTAATCCCCCACATGAATGGGGAACGGCTATAAAATAAAAGAATGCACGGACGTGTGTGTGTTTTACATGCAAGAATTAATTGCATCTGGATAAGTAGGTTTCCCTTTGAACTTTCCATAGTGAACTTATATCGAATATACTCGGTCAATCGGTAGATTTGATATCTTTGAGTCGTCGAGATTTGTTGTATACCTAGACAACATAAGTCACACAATCAATCCTTAACCATCTATGGTTCTCACGGTTGTGTTCGTTTCATTCATGAACACTGCCTGGTTTCATGAGTGCTTAGAGAATGGGCCTTTACTTTTATTCCCCTTGAAGAGGCTTACACTTCACACTCACATAGGTGATTTCTAAATGTGTAATCCTAAAGATACACTATCTAGTTATATCCTTCCAACCTTAGCAAATCATTAAAAAACTTTAAGCTTTATTGACTCATCAAAAAGCCTTAATGATTTACCTTGATTTCTGAACATTGTCTTCATCACGAGAATGGGTTGAGTTATTTGACAATGTTGAACCGTAATTCATGACTTTGTTTGATCTCTTTGAACTTAGCTCTTGGGATCTCCAGTCTACTAGGTAGAGTTACCGCCATGATGACTTGTCCTAGGCCTTAACCCCATTCCCTTTGATGATCTTTCAACTGTCTCTCTAGATAGGCCTTTTGTAAGTGGATCTGACACGTTATCTCTTGACTTTACGTAGTCAATTGTGATAACACCACTAGAGAGTAGTTGTCTAACAGTATTATGTCTCCATCGTATATGAAAAAAATTTCTGTTATACATAACGCTCCCTGCCCTCCCTATTGCCGCTTGATTATCACAATGTATACAAATAGGTGCCAAAGGTTTGGGTCAAAATGAAATATTTTCCAGAAAATTCCGGAGCCATTCAGCTTCTTCACCGGCCTTATTTAAAGCTATGAATTCAGATTCTATTGTAGAACGGGCGATGCATGTTTGTTTGGATGATTTCCAAGACACTGCTCCACCCCCAATTATGAAAACATAGCCACTTGTGGATTTAACTTCAGATGATNTCCAATACTCTTGCATAGTCCTGTTGTGAGTCACTTTCACCTTCATTCTTTTGAAGTGCATAACTCACGTCAATTGGAGTCTTGGCAATTTTGAGATCCAAATACTTGAACTTGTCAAGTATCTTTTCAATGTAGTGGGACTGTGATAATGCTAGACCTTGTGGAGTCTTGTGAATTCTGATTCCTAAGATCACATTAGCAACTCCTAAGTCTTTCATATCGAATTTTCTAGCCAACATGCACTTTGTAGCATTTATATCTGACATGCTTTTGCTCATTATAAACATGTCATCAACATATAAACAAACAATGACTTCATGACCCGGAGTATTTTTAATGTAAACACATTTGTCGCACTCGTTGATTTTAAACCTACTTTTCAACATTGTTTGATCAAATTTGGCATGTCATTGTTTGGGTGCTTGTTTAAGTCCATAAAGCGACTTAACAAATTTTCACACTTTTTTTTCTTTACCAGGAACCACAAAACCCTCAGGTTGTTCCATATAAATCTCTTCCTCCAATTCTCCATTTAAGAAAGCTATTTTAACATCCATTTGATGGATTTCAAGGCCATACACGACCGTTAATGCCACTAGCATCCTAATAGATGTTATCCTCGTTACTGGCGAGTAAGTGTCAAAGTAATCAAGGCCTTCCTTTTGTCTATAACCTTTGACAACAAGTCTTGCCTTATATTTGTCAATAGTGCCATCAGCTTTCATTTTCCGTTTAAAGATCCATTTCGAACCTAAAGGCTTATTTCCAGGAGGAAGATCAACCAATTCCCATGTATGGTTATCCAAAATTGATTGAATCTCACTATTGACTGCCTCTTTCCAAAATGCTGAATCAGAAGACGACATAGCTGCTTTAAAAGTTTGAGGATCATTTTCAAGCAAGAATGTCACAAAATCTGGTCCAAAGGAAGTAGATGTTCTTTGACGTTTGCTACGCCTTGGATCTTCTACACTTGGAGTATTTTCCTTTGGTTCTTCCCGAGGTCGTTTAGGTCTTTCACTTAACGACTCGCATTCAGTTTTATACGGATAAATGCTTTCAAAGAATTCAGCATTATCTGATTCCATTACCGTATTAACATGAATCTCGGGATTATCGGATTTATGGACCAAAAACCGACATGCTTTACTGTTTGTAGCATATCCAATGAAAACGCAATCTACTGTTTTTGGTCCGATTTTAACCCTTTTAGGTAAAGGAACTTGTACCTTTGCTAGACACCCCCACACTTTGAAATATTTCAAGTTAGGTTTTCTACCTTTCCATTTTTCATATGGAATAGATTGCGTTTTGCTGTGGGGTACTCTGTTGAGTATTCAGTTAGCTGTAAGGATAGCTTCCCCCCACAAACTCTGCGGTAATACAAAACTTATTAGTAAAGAATTCATCATTTCCTTTAATGTCTGGTTTTTTCTTTTCGCAATTCCGTTGGATTGAGGTGTGTAAGGTGCAGTAGTTTGATGGATAATTCCATACTCCGAATATATTTCTGCAAGCAGAGATACATATTCTCCACCTCTATCACTTCTAATCATTTTGATCTTTTTATTCAATTGATTCTCTACTTCATTCTTGTATTGCTTAAATGTTTCAATTGCTTCATCCTTACTATTAAGCAAAAAAACATAACAATATCAAATGCAGTTGTCAATAAAAGTAATAAAATACATTTTCCCACCTCGAGATGGTGTTGACTTCATATCGCAAATGTCAGTATGAATTAAGTCTAAAGGATTTGAATTTCTTTCAACAGACTTATAAGGATGTTTTACAAACTTAGATTCAACACATATTTGACATTTTGATTTATTAC